>PXNZ01000016.1:0-48778 GCA_003012085.1 Trichoderma brevicompactum
CCCTTGGTATCTGTCCTTTGACGGATAGCCGTGTACTCGCTTTGTCGTTACTAACAACCATGACAGGTTCGTCAAGATTCTCGTCATTGAAATTTTCAGCTCCGTCCTGGGACTGTTCGGCTTGATTGTTGGGCTTCTGGTGTCCGAAAAGGCTCCCGCTTTTGGCGCCAAGCCCACCTAAATACACGAGAGGGAATACCGAAAGAATTTCAATCTTATACCGCAGCCTCTCTCTCTCTCTATGCACACACTTCTCTCTCTCTCTCTCTCACCCTCTCCATGATCAAAGAGTAGGATCATGATATATGCATTGCGCCGATAGTTTTTGGTTGGGCGTTTGGAAGATTGGGCTGTAGACGATGTATATTTTTATTTAAAGCTGTATGACTAGCCCCCGTGTACACTAGCCAAGGGTAAAGACAGCTGCCGATGCCCGAATCTAGGCATCATTTTTCAAGAGTTATGAATGTTTAAAGATCAAAATGAGTTTGATTTTCCTTCTCCTTCCCTTTCACATTGATCAAGTCGTTATCGACTGTCGTCCCTTTTGGGTATCAGCTACGTGCCATTATCTACAACCGACTTAGATTATTTCATCCTCCGCGTATAGAATTCATCAGCAAAGCATCGACTTTGGAGCCCTTGTCCAGCTTTCCACCCCCGCCTGGCAAGCAGAGCAGCGCATTGGCCGATCTTAGGCTGCCAACTTTGGAACTGCGCTGTCCTCCCGTGCTGCTCGCCGTCAAGAGGCCGTCCTGGCCAATCGTCACGACGACACGGTGAAACTCTGGCCGGGCATCCAGGCCGAATTCATGTCCCAGCGTGACGGGGACCTTGGGGAGGCCAACGGGCGAGACGCCAGACTGTTTATGCAGCGACGGCAGGACAAAGAGGTGGAATGTCACCAGTGCGGAGGCGGGGTTACCGGGGAGGGAGAAGATGACCTTTGAGATGCGCTGCCCTGCGTTGTCCTTGACGGGAATGGTTGCAAAGGTGCTCGGCTTGCCGGGCTTCATGGCCACCCGGCCAAAGTGAATCGTGCCGCCCAGAGAGCGTTCGATGGTGGGCTTCAGGAGGTCCAGCTCTCCCATAGAGACGCCTCCCGTTGTGATGAGCACGTCGGCTTCCCTGAGGCCGGCCCGCAGAGTCTCTTCCAGAGTGCCGGGCTTATCGCTGGCGATTCCCAGGTCGATGACGGAGAATCCCCACTCCCTGGCGGCAGAGATGAGCGTGATACGATTAGTATCGCGGACCTCGCCCAGCTTCAAGGCACCAGGTCGGTTATAGTCGACAATCTCATCGCCTGTGGACAAGATTCCGATGACGGGCCGTTTATACACTTGAGCTTCTGCCACGCCGACGGCGGCGAGAAGGCCAATCTCTCCGCCGACTCCAGATATCTGCTCCCCCCTTTTGAGTATCACGGAGCCCTGAGCGATATCGCTTCCAACCTCGCGGACATTGGCGCCGTCTGTGACCCCTTCAGCTTGGATCTCAACTTCTTTCTCCTCCTTGCCGTCGTCGGTCATGGTCTTGAGTGTGGTGTCTTCCACCATGATGACGGCGGTGGCCCCTGGAGGTAACGGGGCACCTGTTGTTATCCTGGCAATCTCGCCCTCTTTCAAAGGCGGCATCTCTCCGGGAGCGGCATGAGACACGCCGGCGACGGGGAAGACGCCTTTTACGTTGCCATCTTTGGGCACGACGACGGCATATCCATCCACGATACTGGCCCGGAAAGCCGGGACGTTTTCTTTTGCCTTGACATCCTCTGCCAGCACCAATCCGATAATGTTCTCATCTACTTTGACTGATTCTGTCTGTGGGCCTGGTGTATGCTCCGAGATTAATGCGAGAGCGTCATCCACGGATACCATGGGATAAGGAGATTCACGATATCGTCGCGTAGGACCGAGACTGATATCATTGGACAAATGTGATGTGCTTGCAGAGCTTGGGCTGGTAAATCTCTGGAGGCTTCCGTGGCCGTGACCCTGTCCGGGCCCATGGCTATGCCCATGAGAGTGCCCATGGTGATGATGATGGTGCTGCTGCTGGGTTGACGCTTGAGACGGGGAACGATCAATACCAGCATCAGCCTCAAGCTTCTTCACGCCACCGGCATGCAAAGCTCTTGAATTTGAGCCTCCGGCTTGGAGGCAAGCATGTGGCAGTGTCTTGATGATGGCTTGAAGATTCTCCTTGGCACCCTTGGGAGAGCCGGGCAGGGTGACAATGACTGTCTTATTCCTGACGCCAGCGGTGGGACGTGACATCATGGCAACTTTGATAGAGTGTCAGCTGGTTGATTGATTAAAAAAAAGGGTTAAATGATTGATTCTTCATTTGGTGACTTACATGGTGTTATCGCGAGAGATGCGGATAGCATAGCATGTATCAGTCCTGGAGCGGATTTGTGTATCATTGGGGCGACGGCCTATAGTGAAAAAAGAAAACGCAATTAGCATTGACAAGGACATTCATCTTATGGCTAAGAAGATGATTTCATCTCTACTCACCTCTGGAGTTACATCTGCTACTGAGAACCCGGTGCCACCGGTTGTTATGATGAGGTTGACTGCATTGGGGCCATCCGTCCAGAGCATGATATTCCTCTGTATGTCAAAGACATTGTCTGATACAATCCGCTCGTCAACGACACCCCACCGGCCACCTCCGTCTTGCATCAGCACCTCGCGGAGGACCGTTGCCGAGGCATCGGCCGAGGGATCCCGCGCGGCTGTGGTTGAGACAATGAGGATTGCGGCATTGAATGGGCCGTCCATGGTGAGAGAAGTTTTTTTTTGCAGCTGCTGACGAGATTGTGAGATGAGAGAGTAATAATAATACCGGTATCTTAGTACCTCAGCTAACACCTTGATACCTTGGTACGTAGCAGCAGTAGTCGAAGGAGCAGATTAGCAGGCTGGATAAATTCCAAATCCCCCCCGCAACGTTTGCTTAAATGACAACTGTCAACACAAGACACGATGTAAGTAAAAGCTTCGGATTGCTTTCCCTTTTACCAGGAGATGCAAAAGGTGTGTTGGGCAGGGTGGCCATGTGTTGGGAGAGCAGCCCGGATGGTCTATTGTTTATTTTCCCAGCTAATACAAAGACACAGTAGCGGCTTGGCTTTGGCTTCCGGATGCAAAAAGCGTACATGTACCTGCTAATATAGTACCTGTAAATGTGCAGATGGTACGCACAGCTCCCGTGAGGTCATGCAGAAACGGCATGTAGCATGCGGAGGATTTTACGGGTGCAGCAGCCAACCAGCCACCCCGAAGTGCCCCCCTAAACCAGCCACTGCAACGCCCAAATCCGCTGCAGCAGCGCCATTTTAGCGCTCTGATAAGCTTCTTGGGGGGCGCTGACCAGCATCAGAAGCCCTGCGGCGCATGCGCCCATACCTGTACTTGTACCCACCCAGCAAATACCCCGAGACCCGAGCTGGCGCCATGGACTATTTTTCGGCTTTTGAGCCGCTCTGGATTCGTCAATCTGTGGAAATCTGCAACCTTGCGAGATTCTTTCGACGCCGCGTCCACCAGTCGCAGCCATTGATCTTCACCCTTGACTGGGTCCGGCATTAACGCGCTGCCGAGTCTTTTCCCACCCGAAGATAAACAAGACTCGTCTGGATCCGAGGCGGCAATGGTGCGCATCAAGGAGCGCTATCTGCTCGTCAACATCATCTACCCGCCCGATGTCTCCAAGATATCCAAGGCTCGCGTGCCGGATTTAGTTGCCCAGCACCAGCCGACCATCGAGAAGCTGACCCCGCAGGCTCTGGTCAGGGCCATCAGGGCCGAGGTGTCGTTGCTGTACGGCGACTATGGCGCCGGGGCTCTTGAGGGCAACCTTTCGGGTGAGTTGGCATAATCACTTTGCGCATTATTGACTTGTTGTAGAGATACGACGCTGACATACATAAATCAAAAAGTCAAATACCTGTCCCTGGCGACCTCGACCTTCATTCTAAGGTGTAACAGGGCCCATTATCAGTTGCTATGGTCGGCATTGACCTTCATGGATCGAGTCCCTGTCAAGGATGGGCGGCCCTGCATTTTCCGTGTTGTCCGTGTTAGCGGCACCATTCGCAAGATCGAGGAAATCGCCGTGGACCGAGCACGGAAACTCATCCTTGCAGCCAAGGCGGAAGCTAGCTCTCATCCGCAGTCTTCGCTATCCATGGACATTCTGGGTGCCAAGGACGACGCTATGCTGGATGTCATGGACAATGCTATGAGCGACGAGGATATGGAAGACGGCAGCTGACGTGGCTAATTATTATTATTATTTCTTCTTTCTAACTACCCGGACCCCAGAGTCCTCTGGTATGGTCATATCACCAAAATCGGGGTCCATCTCCGCCTCTGATGGGGCAGGAGGAGCTGGCTGTGGCTCATCTACCTCCATGCCGTGCTCCTCCTCGACCCTCCTCTGCTCCTCTTCCTCAGCTTCTCGCTCAAGACGGTCATACTCGTCCTTGTGGTCTATCCACCGCTCCTGGATATCTTGGACATCCAGCATGGACGCCTCGTTTCTCATGGCAACCGCCCACACGGTATCGTTGGCACCCTCTGCGCCTCCAAATACATATCCTCCTGCACGATCAATCACGCGGAGCAGATGCATCATGCTCTTTTTATTCTCGACGGCCAGCACCTCGTATCGCACCAGACCATAGCTTTCGATCATACCTGCTATCGCTTCGTGCAGGCGGCCAAACTTTTCGTTCCGCATTCCTGGGGACTCTTCCTCGAGGTATGGCGTTAGATATGTCAAGTCGTCGACATCTGTATAGTATTCTAGGTTGAATGGGAGCTCGTCATATGATGCTATCTTGTCGATTTTAGAAAGCACATTGATGTGTGGCATGTCCATCTGAATCATGGCTCGGAGCGAGAGAAGAACGTTGGATACATAGAGGGATGGCTGAGTAAGGCAAAAGGAGTCGGAGAGATGTACACAGACAAACTACACAGGGACGGTTAGCAACCCCTGTTCGTATTGCTTCTGATCAGATAAACCGACTCTAAACCCAATCTTCTGGAGCTTGTAGAAGACGTTTCTCAAAGAGTTGTGATGCGTGTAGAGCTCGACCTGACCGGGGCAGTCGAACAGGACGTAATCTTCCCCAAACTCTTTCAGCCCTTCTTCTAGCCATTCGTAATTATTCTCGAGCTCCTCCAGAGCATACAGAATACCGCCGTTGGGGCCAAGACGATCTTCACGCATGATATCCTCGAGTTTGACCAAATCGCGAATGTCGAGAGCGCAAGGGTAGTTCGTATGGTCGTTGGCAGGGTCGAGGTTCACGACGGAGCATGCACGCCCAATGGCGCCCATGAACTGGTGCACTGAAGGAGAAAAAGCTTCATGTTAGTACCAAAATCCAGCCCGAGTTCTGTCCGTCTCCCCTTTAAAAACAAAACGCAGGTTTCAACGTACTGCCATCGCAGTAAGTACTCTTTCCCGCGCCGGGGCTCCCGAGAACAAGCTGCGCAAAGGGCATCTGGGAAGGTTTTTGTCTCGCTGGATCAATGTGGCATGGTCAGTCTGAAGGCTACAGCCTACTAACGAGGAGAGAAGGGAGCTCCTATTGTTAGAGAAGAAATGTGAATACCTCTCTAGCTTTGGCTGCCCTCAACAAATCATCTGCTTTGACGAGAAAATGCCACTCCAGATGCTTATTGTTAATGAGCTTGCTTGAGGTCATGTGATCTTTAATTTACATAGGCGGATGTCAAAAAAGTATGACGAAAAAAAGGTGGGGTGGTGGGGTGCTCATGCCGGCAGAATGTCGGCTCTATAGCTAAGCTTGGAGGTCAAAACCACATGCTAGAAAATTGATCACAAGCTTCCCTCTTTTTTCCTTTTTTTCTCACTTTTTATATCTCAGCTCCTCTCCAAAACCTCGCCATCTCGGCAGCCTCGCCTTAGCGGCTTTTCTTTATCGCTCTGCATGATGCTGTGCAATAATGTGCAGCACCATCTCCAACCATGGCATCTGACTTGTCAAATGCTGCTCGGTTGGCTGGGAGCCTCTCCCAGAGCGTCTCCCGCGTCATGGAGTCGCCATCAGGCTCTCTCACCATGAGCCATGCGACTGTTGAAGCTGCCCACGCCTCTACTGGCTGGCTGGGGCTTATCGGGTGGCTTCTTTTGAGCATAATCAACCTCATTTCTACCCTCCTGTATTGGATCATCCGCACAGTGACCATCTCCTTCCCAAGCGTCCTGTACACTCTATTCTCTGCGAGTTGGACAGTGACCATGAATGCTACCACGCTGTATGCTGCCGATCCCTTGGTTCTGCAGAACCACTCAAGACTCACAGCTTCGCTAGCATGTTCATCGTTGCGGCTATCGTGTCGGCGGTCAGCTGGGTTGTCAGGTATCGCATCTTGAATATGTACTCAAGACTGCCTCCTGAACCCCAGCGGAAAGAACCTGAAATCGACCTGTTCCCCGATACCCACGAAGGTGGCATCAAGTCCGGCTTGGCCAACTACTTGGACGAGTTTCTGAGCGCGATCAAGATCTTCGGTTATCTCGAACGATCCGTGTTTCACGAACTGACCCGAAGCATGCAGACTAGGAAGCTCATTGCCGGGGAAACAATCAATCTAGAAGAAGAAAAAGGCTTCTGTATTGTTGTTGATGGTCTAGTTGAGATTTTCGTCAAGTCGGGTAGAAATCCTCGAGCTCCCGTTAGGAGTGGATCTCAAACGGACCTCTTTGACTCCTCTGATGATGAGGATACTCTCCCTGGTCAGCAGAAATACCAGCTCTTGACCGAAGTCCGCAACGGGGCACCAATGTCATCACTTTTTTCCATCATGTCTTTGTTCACAGAGGATGTGAGGTTGAAAACACATGACGAAGAGTCTCCTCTCCAAGCGAGTGGAAGTCGGCACCATGGACGAGCTAATCCTCTAAAGGAGCCTTCTGGGAAGCCTTCTCAAGCTCCTACGTCAATGCCAAGCACACCCCATCTGGATGCCAACGTGGACCGCCCTGGGGTCAGATACGATGATGGCGGTCTGTTGTCAAATGGAGAGAGCACCTCGAAAATCCCACCCATATCGCTGGAGCCTCCCGTTACTTTCCCGCCTAGTCAAACTCGACCAGGGCTCCCAAACAGGCTAATGTCAAGCTCTGCACACCCTGACATTATAGCCAGAGCCACGGTTGATACGACAATTGCCATCATACCTGCGAGTGCCTTTAGGAGGCTCATCAAGATATATCCTAAAGCCACCGCTCATATTGTGCACGTGATCCTTTCTCGATTTCAGAGGGTAACGCTCGCACAGGCGTTCAACTATCTTGGCTTGACAGGCGAGGTCTTGCAAACTGAGAAAGACATGGTCGAGTTCACCATGTGCCAGCTGCCTAATATTCTCCGTGGAGATGCCCTCAGCCGACTGAAAGAGAAATTCAGTCGCGAGCGAGAGCGCATCGGTGAAGACCAAGAGACCAAAGGGATTGCTCTACACAATTCAGCGGCTAATAGACGCCGAAGGTCGAGTACTGCTCTACGAAAGGAGATAGCCATGCAAGTTATGGCGAAGAACCGATCTGTCTCTTCCACTGTCAACAATGCCACTTCTGCGCGCGATTCACGATTAGCGCGGGGCCTCAACCCAGGAGATTTACTGGCAGGTGCACAGCTTACTCGGGCATTGAATAGAGTGCCGATTCCGAGAACTCCTGTCCGATCTCCGACGGATGTTGACGCAGATGAAAGCACAATCTTTAGCCCCCTCAGCCAAAAGGCCTTTAACCCCTTTGATTCCGAACGTCATGCTCGTATCTCGAGCGATCGCGATTCGGTCGACGAAGACAATCTTTTTAGAGCTTCCATTCTCGAATGTGTCTTCAAGTCGCTTGGCTTGGATGCAGGCGGAACTTCATCTAGGGATGCTGACTCTATGGAAGGATCCCCAAGGCTGATCTCAACGGATCAGCGACGTGCCAAGACACTCTACACGAACAATGCGTTCGGCTTCATCGGACCGTATGATGGATCAATTGATGGGGAGACCGAATCTTTGACCTCAAACGGACTGGCCGGCCATACTCCACCAAACGCGCATGCGTTAGCTCTCGAGATGTTGGACGAGGTTGAAATTGTATTTTTCCCCAAAGGGTCGGTGCTCGTGGAGCAAGGGGAGCGCAGCCCCGGTCTGTACTATGTTGTGGACGGGTTCCTCGACATTGGCACCACAGTAACTGAAGGTGTGCAAAATATCTTTCAGAAATCTGGCCCGGCCTCTTTTAGTGCAGACTCGCTCCATTCAGAACATCGATTTCAAGACTCTTCTTCCAAGAAGTCGGATCATGGTACACCGTATCATGGTCCGCCGTTCTCTTCAAATCGAGACCACGCTCGCCGCCGAAGTGTTGCTCTCATTAAGCCGGGAGGTTTAGCAGGGTATATCGGTAGCGTGTCTTCTTACAGGTCCTTCATTGATGTGGTAGCCAAGACGGATGTGTATGTTGGATTCCTCCCTCGAGCTTCTCTGGAGAGAATAGTCGATAGATATCCCATCATCCTCTTGACCATGGCAAAGAGGCTTACTCATATTTTGCCTCGGCTCATCCTGCACATTGACTTTGCTCTTGAGTGGGTTCAAGTCAATGCTGGTCAAGTGATATTCCATGACGGCGATGAAAGTGATGCTATTTACATCGTCCTCAATGGTCGTCTTCGCCTTGTGGAAGATAGACAAGACGGTGGAGTGTCAGCGCGAGCCGAATTCGGACAAGGAGAGAGTATCGGCGAGCTTGAGGTGCTGACCGAGACTGCCCGTTCCGGGACATTGCATGCTATTCGAGATACCGAGCTTGTCAAGTTTCCTCGCAGTCTCTTCAACAGCCTTGCCCAAGAGCATCCTAATATTACCATCAAGATATCAAAAATCATTGCCTCGAGAATGAGAGCAGCGGTGGATGATTCTATAAAATACATTGGCAAGGAGGCAGGCTCGGGTGCTGTAAACAACCAACGGAAGTCGACGTTAAATCTTCGCACCGTGGCTATCCTACCGGTTACCGCTGGCGTTCCTGTCGTGGAGTTTGGGCACCGCCTTATGAATGCGCTGGCTCAGGTTGGGCCCCAGAATGGCGCAACCTCGTTGAACCAGTCTGCCATCTTGAATCACCTGGGGAAGCACGCGTTTAATAAGATGGGAAAACTCAAATTGTCCCAATATCTCGCTGATTTGGAAGAAAAGTACGGATTGGTGGTGTATGTGGCAGGTAAGCTTCCTTTTTTTTTTTTTGCTTTCAATTCAAACTTCTCATGCTTTATGATGACAAACTTTTTACACCGGAGACACCGTCATTGATGGCTATGTTAACTCTAATTTTTTCCTGATCGCATAACTCGTTGATTCATTCTTTGTTGAAATTCCCTTTTATTGATCTTCATACTGACATGAATGACTGCGAAAGATACCAACGTCAACTCGCCGTGGACGCAGACTTGCATCACCCAAGCAGATAGCATCCTGTTGGTTGGACTGGCAGAAGGCTCTCCGGCAATTGGGGAATATGAACGCTTCATGCTGGGAATGAAGTCAACGGCACGGAAGACGTTGGTTTTACTCCACGCCGAGCGGTTTTCACGGCCTGGACTTACACGGTCGTGGTTACAGAATCGAATGTGGATCAATGGTGGCCATTATCACATTCAGATGGCGTTCAGAACAGACGCCATGCCGGTCCACCCTCCATCGAAAAGGCTAGGACAGGCTCTCAAGGAAAGAGTGCAGGTCTTGCAAGCTGAGATTCAAAAGTATACTTCGAGGAATGTGCATCATACTCAGTACTACTCGCCTGACACGCCGTTCAAGGGAGATTTTCATCGGCTGGCTCGTAGGCTCTGCGGAAAGTCCATTGGTCTCGTTCTAGGCGGTGGTGGTGCACGAGGTATCAGCCAGATTGGAATTATCAGGGCAATGGAAGAAGCCGGCATCCCGATAGACATCATCGGTGGCACGTCTATTGGAGCCTTTGTCGGGGCGCTATATGCCCGTCATGCAGATGTTGTTCCCATGTTTGGATTTGCAAAGAAATTTGCGGGTCGCATGGCAAGTCTCTGGCGATTCGCTCTGGACCTGACCTATCCGTCTGCTTCTTACACGACGGGACATGAATTCAACCGAGGCATCTTCAAGACTTTTGGGAATACACAGATTGAAGACTTTTGGCTAGAATACTATTGCAACACTACCAACATTAGCAAGAGTCGAGCAGAGTTTCACACCAGCGGGTATGCGTGGCGATACATTCGAGCTTCGATGTCACTAGCCGGTCTGTTGCCTCCGCTGTGTGACGAAGGCAGCATGCTGCTGGACGGTGGCTACGTGGACAATTTGACGGTATCACACATGAAAGATTTGGGAGTAGACATCATTTTTGCTATAGATGTTGGTGCGCTTGATGATGATACGCCGCAAACATACGGAGACTCATTGTCGGGCATGTGGGCGTTCTTCAACCGGTGGAACCCCTTCTCGGCACATCCCAACCCGCCAACGCTGGCAGAGATTCAAGGCAGACTTGCCTATGTCTCGAGCGTGGATGCATTGGAGCGGGCAAAGACCATGCCAGGATGCATCTACATGCGACCGCCCATTGATGCATACGGAACGCTGGATTTTGGCAAGTTTGACGAGATTTACAAAATGGGCTTCAACTTTGGGCGGGAGTTTTTCCAAAAGCTAAAGGATGAGAACAAGTTGCCACTTATGGAAGAGACTGAGGCGAAGAAGGCGTTGCGGAGAACAACAGCACCTCGACGGGCGAGCATCTAGACGTTGACTGCGGTTAGACAAGCGTCATCTTTTTAGCAGGACTAGACGGCGTTGGAAGAAAGGGTTAGCAGCGTGATGATGGCCAATTGATGAATAGTATAATGAGATATGATGCTTGTCTTTGTGCCCATCTTGTCACCCTTTCCATTTCCGTGATACATAAAGTGCTATGACGAAAATGACGAAGCCTGGATGAACCCCACTGGCTCGCTAACCCAAAGCTGTGAATGCCGATCGCGATATGCAGGGATTGAGGAGCTTGTTTTTACTGGCTGCAGCCAGTGGGAACTCGAGCCGTTACAAGCGTGACATCATTTTACTGGTGTTTACCAGGTTTAGGTTTTGCTGTGCTGCCATATGTCAATGGAGAAAATATGGTTTATTTCTAGATCGTGGTCTCTTATGACGCGTAGCGGAAAGATGGAGAGGAGAGGGGGCGAGGAGGGATTATAAATGTATGTAAGCTGAAGGACATCCTTTATGCGTTGCAAGCACTTTTGCTCAGCTACTCGTACTTTTGATGGATTATCAAGGACTTGATTCTATACTTGAGCTCATCTCTATCTATACAACGACACGCAATGCCTTCTTCAAGACGGGATTACCCGAGCAGCATGTATCCCGAGTGCGGATCTAGCCATGGCAGCAGCTATGACAGCAATAGCAATAGAGACGGTTACGCTGTTGGGAGGAATAATGATGGATATCGTGGTTATGGCGACTATACTCGCAGCCGGGATCATCGCTATGGAGAGAGGCATTCTCGCCATGTTTATTCCGATAAAAGGGAGCATAATCACAACCATTGTCGCGATCGAAATAATAACAATAGTGATGGAAAGAACAGCAACCATTACAATAATAAGAACAACAGCAACAACGACCGCAGAAGCAGCAGCATCAGCGCCACCGTTCTCGAAAAATTCCTCCCGCCAGACTTCCGCCCTTCGCAAGCCGATCCCGAAGCCCGACGTCACAGGCTGACCAAAGAAAAGGAGTGCGAGGGGTTCGATTGGACGCCGGGCGTTGTGCTCGCGCTGGTAGGGGCGACGGCCCTTTTCAGCGTCGAGAGGTCGCTCATCAAAAGGCATAAGAAGGATTATGTTGAATGAAGGCGGAATAACGGAATGAATGAAGAAATGAATGTCATGTTTTGCATTGTTGATTGGCTTGTTGCATTCTTGTGTATGATGTTATAAAATGATGCCATGAATATACCTATATAATCTAAACAAGATACACTAAACCATCTATCCGCCTCTTCATCTTTGATCAACCGTTGTGGAAATCTAACGAATGATGTCAACGCAAATATCTACACCATCTAGAATCTCAACGCCCAATCCCATCTCCTATACCCGTACACAAGTCGTCTTTCCTCTTCCACCTACTCCTGCTTCAGCTGTGTCTCAATCGCCTCAACAAGCAAATCAAACAGCTTCTGCACATGCTCTTCCTGCACAGCTGCCACGCCCGTGCACACTCTGATCGCAAAGTGGCCGTTGACCACCGTGCTCGTCAGGTAAAACTGGCCGCTCGCGTTGATCGCCTCGTAGAGCTTCTCCGTCCGGCTATTAATCTTCTCCTCGCCTTCGGCCTTGGCCCTGAGAACGACGAGTCCAAACCGCGCTTTGGTAAAGATGGTGAATAGGTCGGGTCGGGTCTCGAGCTTAGCCTGCAGAGACTCGGCGAGGGTGACGCCCTTCTGGATATGGGCCTGCAGACCGCGGATGCCGTAGCTACGGAGGACGAACCACAGCTTGAGAGAGCGGAAACGTCGGCCAAGAGGGATCTGCCAGTCGCGGTAATCGGTGACGAGTTCGTTGTCACTGTACTGATTCCGCAGATACGGGGGCTTGATGCTGAGCGCGTTGATGAGATGGCCGCGGTGGCGCACCCAGACCGCCGAGCAGTCAAAGGTCGTTAGCATCCACTTGTGCGGGTTATAGTTGAAAGAGTGGAATTCGGCCATGGACTTGGCCAAGTGCTTGTTCTCGTCGAGGAGGAGCGCCGCACCCGCATACGCCGCATCGACGTGGACCCAGATCTCGCCTGGTTTGCCAACCCGAGGTGCCAGCGCGCGCGTGATGCCTGAGAAATCATCGACGGCGCAGACATCTGTTGATCCCAGAGTAGCTGTCAAGTAGAACGGCTCGAGGCCCTTGGCCTTGAGCTCTTCGAGAGTCTTGGCCAAAGCCTCGCCCGTCATGGAGAAGCCGGTCTCTTCTGTTACCGGTACCGTAGCGAATCGCACTCCCAAAACTTGCGCGGCTTTCTTGGTGCTAGAGTGCGCACCTGAGCTTCCTAGGGCAACGAGTTTGCTCCGGAGCCTCCATGTCTCCTCCTCCTTCTCCTCGCCCTCAGGCAGGTGAGCCGTCGCTTCGTTCAGGTACTTGTCTCTGGCCGCAACCATGACCGTCAGAATGGCCTCACTCGCGCTTCCGTGAAGCACGCCACCTCCATGGGTTGGTCCACCACTCAGAAAGCATTCCGGCAATCCCAGTGCCTGGGCCAACCAATCCATCACAATCGTCTCCAGCTCAGTCACAGCAGGAGAGCAGATCCAGTTGAAGTGAGCGCCATTGAAGGCATTAGAGTACATCTCCGCAATGGCGGCAGGATAACTGCTTGAGCATGGGAAGAAGGCCATGAAGCCTGGTGACTGCCAATGAGTGATTCCAGGCAGAATTTTGGACTGGATATCAGAGTGGATAGACTCCCATGGCTCAGGATCGAGAGGGGCCGAGGCAGGAAGAAGCGGCCTCAGATAGCCTGGCTCAACATCTGAGACAACCCGATGATCGGAGACGTTGTCATAGTAGTTGGCGACTGTTGATGATTTTCATTTACGTGTTAGCCTCATGTTGCTTGGAAAGCCCATTATCCCGTTGGCGTCACGAAACAGACAGGATCGATTTCTCATTCCTTATGTGAGAATGATAAACAATCTAGACCATTTGTGTTGCGTATATGCGGGCTTCTGCCTGTGATTTGCATGGACGCGTCTTGCAGATAAGGATGGTGATCAAGAAAAAAAAAAATCTCGAGTGAGACGAAGCATCAACGCGGCAGAGGCGGAAACTTACTTTCATCAATTGCCGCCTTGGCCGCCTCCCTAAACTGCTCTGTATTCATTGGATGTGCCATCTCTGTCTCTGCTCTCGCTCTCTGTAGAACCTCTCGCTGGCTTGAATTGAATCGGGTTTGATGAATTTGAAATCTGCGACTGAGGTGATATCCGTCAACTTTTAAAATGTCGACGCTGGACCCTATCTTTTTTGTCCCCCCACTATCAGAGAATAGTAAGGTGGCATAGCCGCCACGGCGTCCTAAGCCGGTGTGGAGAAGCCACCTCGGATTTCTGACCATCTTAGCCATTTTTGGTCCCGGAAACACAATCAAGAGCACCGTCGTCGAGGAGCCTAGCCATTCTTCATCGGGGTAATAAAGCTCGGGCTTTGCAGGTAAATGAGTGGACCCCCATTCTCGGGCTCGGGTTCCGATTCCGTTGCCCCCCACCCGCCGGTTTGGCAGCCACTTGTTGGATCTTGAAGCCGTCCTGTTTCCTTGAGGTTTGTAAAAAGCTGGCCAAGTTCATCTTGCTTCGCGGCTGGCAGGGGATCGATGTCAAATATGACATTCTTAACACGCCCTTTGATGACATGACGCCCTCTGCATGACACGGCTAGATGTTAGCACGCATCTAAGCAGGCTGAGTATGCCTTCTCCAGGAAGGTAGAATTAGTGATCGGTTGTAGTCACGCATCTCAATGTCCATATCGCCGTCACCGTATTAATAGCCGCAAAGACAAAGAGCAGTCTCGGAAGATGATTCATACAGAGATATCAGCAGGTCACAAGGCATGATGGGTATTGAAGACAAATAATTGAGTCATCATCAATGTGAGGGTGGAACGGCGTTCTGCCCTCTTGCAGGTGCTAGTAATATCTCATCATGAATGCGTTACATCTTGCGAAGAAGATAGCAAATAGGCTAATAAATTCTCCGGGGAAAAAAAAGAAGAAGAAAAGAAATAAATTTTGAAAACTCGTACTTGTATTCATCAACATATGCTAGAATCAACGCAGGCCAGACTATTCAGTCTACTTTGATCGCACTGGTCATGGTGGACATCAGTCAGCATTCGTCTTTTTCTTCTGCCTTTTGGTCCGAAGCCCGATGGAAGAACTTACCTATATATCCTACGCACAAACGCATAGGCGCTTAAAAATCCAATTGTGCCTGTCAACAGCCCATACACGCAACACGCCATGAAACTATAAGCAAAGAATAGCATGCTGCTCACAAAGCCGGTAATGTGAAGCTTGAAAAAATAATACCACAACGAGTAAAGAAAAACCCAGAACGCGCTTCCGCCTCCCACAAAGAACGATTGCCACCACCAATGATAGTTTTCGGCGCAGAGCTGGGCGTAGATGCTCACGATGGTCACCTCGGCAATGGTCACCACCAAAATGGCAGATACCACCGCTAAGAAGCCAAAGACATAGTAGTAGCCGCTCTTGTCCTGCCATATGGACTGGAACACGAATAGCAATTCAATAAAGATGACTGCAAACGGAATCAAGCCTGCCAGCAGGACTGCTTGGATCGATTTACTGTACCAGGCCTGTCGCGGAACCTGTCGAGGAATCGTCGTCGTCCTTGTAGGATGTTCCCAAGCACCGGCCTTATGGAAGCCATAATGAGAGCCCCCGTACACAAGCGGGACCTGTATGCAAAGCCAGAGAAGAAGGATAGCTACAAGCGTTCCGAATGGTATTGCGGTGCTCGATGCTTGAGCCCATACAAAGAGATTGAGGATAAAGACGAGTCCGAACGTAAGGCCGGGAAACAATAATGCTGTGACAAGGGCGTTTGCGCGAAAGTCAGTTCCGTCGAAGCTTTTGAAGACGCGTGCAGAAAAGTAGCCGGAGAAGAGCCCTGCGAATATGAACAGGCCGACCCCGACGCTGATGAAGCCGCCTCGAAAGCTGGGGTTTAGGACTCCCAGCGCACCTAGCGAAACCAGCCCCATGGCCATGAAAAACAATTGCATCCCAGACCCGACAAGGGGGGCCAGCAGAATTCCTGCCCTTGGCTTCCGAAACACGTCTCCATGAAGCAGCTTCCAACCTGTAGCCTCTTCCAAAGCCTCACCGTCGTCAGACAATTCTCCATCGTCATTGTTGTCGGCATCTGTTCCCTGACTCAACAAACCTGGAGCCTGCTCGCCCTTGGGTTTTGCAACTCTCTTGGCTTTGAATTTTCCTTCTTCTGCTGAGATGCCCTTGTTGATATCGGTATGGATAGTCCTAGCGAGGATAATCATGACAATGCCCGTCAGCAGTCCGCAGATAATGAGGGAGTTGATAATTGCCATCCAGTGAATACGGGAGCCCTCTTCCTGGTTGACAAAGTAGAGGTCCCAGCGATGGGCCCATTCGATGCTGTCATCTTCGCGGAAATAAACAGAGTAGGTATATGGGATATTGAGGGAGCCAGGACTGTTTTCATCGTCTTCTGGTTCGTCAGGGTGATATGACAGACCATCGTATTTCGGTGATGCATCGGATGTTCGATTTGGAGCAATGTAGAGCTCAAAAGGCTGATCAACATTCTGTATGTCGGCCGGGCATCCCACACTGTCCTTTTTGTTTCCGTTTCCAACGCTCTTAGGGTAGACTTCGAACCCGACGATGACCTTCTCGCCACGATCACCGGCTCGACCCGGCGCCTTGCGGTACCGGATGACAATGGTATGGTGATTGTTAAGATAATAGTGAAGCTTGCCCGTCTTTGTTGAGGCTTCGGTATACCCCAGCTTGAACCCGGAAGCGTAGTACTTGCGAGACTTGTCGGCGGTGACAAAGCTAGTTGCCCCAGGAAGATTATCCACGATCCACTCTGCCACGTATCCATCTCGAATCAGCTCTTTCGACCAGCGCAGGTCACGACGCGATATTTCCTTGTTACACAGCAACGTGCAGGGCGTGTCTTTCGCCATAGAAAGCTCCATATCCGACGTAATAATACGGTCACCGCGTAGCACCTCTCCCAAATTCAAGGGCACGCTTTGGCCGCTCAATAAACCACCCCCCGCCTTGCGGTTCCCCGTTGGGAGGCAGGTAAAGGGTAAATCGTAGTACGCATATTGCAACTGCGTGTTGTCCGAGTAGGCCTTGTTGACCATTAGAGGTATCAGTTCGCCATCTTTGTAGCTCTTGATCGACCAGCCTGCGATGTAATACGTTAGCGGCCTGTTGAGTAGTTACCTATCAACAACCTCCGGCAAACACGATGAAAACATTGAAGTCAAGCGGTGGCTATACCAGGGATATAAAATGCCGATGATGGTGACAAAAGAAGAGCGTAAAAGAGGCCATTAAGGCCAGCCTTCCATGTGCCAATCATGTCGATACGCCTTGCCCAGCTCTCTTGCTTCCTAGCTCTTCTTGCAACAACACCATGAAGACATATGCTTCCGGCTTAGTTGCAGCTCTCCTTTTGCAGCAGTGTATTCAATTGGAAAACTCTGTTTGAATTCGGTATCTTCGCAGTGGACAAGAAGCTGTTGAATCGAGGTTGACGGTTACAACTCTGAAAGCCGGCGTATTCTCCTCACTCCCTGCTCTGCAACGTCGAGATGTAGGCCTAGGGGTCGAGGCAGTGCAGCATTCCGGAAATTGCAGATTACGTTTCGGTATTGCAAGGCTCCTGTCGTGACAGCATGATTGCACGGATCCGACAGGCCGTCCGGAGCTTCGATTTTCCCTCGAAAGATGATGCTGACGTGGGAAAAAGTGGTTGACCAGCCAAGGTATGAAGCTGGAGACTGGGCTGACAAGGGAGTTCCAATTCAACCCACCAGCTATCCAGGGAGCGATGCTCTCAAGGTACAAGTAGCACCTGCATTCCAGTTGGACAGGGATTACTAGCCGCAGTTTTGCCGATCGCGATGGCCCAAGTGCCCCCCCACTTTGATCTGCCTATGTACCTTGGTAGCTATGGCGAACGAGACAAAGCGAGAGCTACACGTGGTTCTACAAACAAGAATATTAACAATAAGCTAAGCTTGTAGATATGATATCCTTAAAGGAATCTCTTATAAAATATGGCTTCAATTAGAGTTGCTTTCCCCACTAAACCTTCAATTCTAGCTAGCGTCTCTTCAAAATGGTCTATTGGGTCATGCAGTTATAAAAGCTACAATTTAGCAAGTATATTACCATGCTCCGGTTTATAACATTGCCGACTATTCAATAGGGCTAGCTAATATAGCTTTTCCTTTATTGTTTATTCATGATATTTACGTTGTCTGGAAACCCCTCTGACTAAGTGTCATCGCGATTTGTTCGACCTTGGAGTAGCAAATCTTACCAACTATCTGGTCAGCTTGACTGAGCTTTTCGCCCTTTGCGTAGGAAATTATGCGGTCGTCTGAAGATTCAAATTTGCGCTTATTACAAATGAACTCTATAGAAAGATTAAGGGGTTTGAATGTCTCTACCACACCCAATTAGACGGTGTCGGAAATCTTATCATCTATTCTAGAGATGCTCCTTTCTGCCTACAGTTCACTGCGCCAAGCACCTAGTTACCGGTTGCCGAGCATTGATTATCTGCATTTTAGAGTCCAAATATTTACATGCCGAGTGTCAGCTCTCGAGCCGACTACCCTTTACAGTCTTCAAATCACAACTTCGCTCATCTCGAGATAGCTACAGTATCTTTCCAATGGCCTCACCATATTCCGCAGCATGGCCTGCCTCCACTGATTAGGTACTGCATTGCGATTCTCTCCGAGGTACCATCCCACGGCTTGTGATTAACCTACACCGGCTTCCCCCATAATGTGTATTTGCCGGTCACGCGCGGTCATGATCTCGAAAGCATGCTTCTCGTCAAGGTCGTTACCGTGTGGCCATTTCTTTAAGTACGGCTGCTCATCGAGGTGAGTGCCGAAGCAGAGCTCTAACAAGGTAATGCCGAGAAGATCCAGGGCTCGGTAATTGACTGCTTTGCTTTGCTTTTTATCGTTGTTCATACTGCTAGTCGAAACTCCACACAAGTACGGCTGCTTAAAAGCCAAAGCTGTGGGTTCATCTCCATCCCCTATAAACGCTACGTCTGCCTTCCTCCAAGAGTCTAGCAGCCACGGGGTGTCAAGAAGTGAAGATACTAAGATGAGAGCGATATTTATATCTCTGGCGTCGGCTGGGAGGTGGATGTATTTCTCCTCTCAGGATCCGATCAAGGTCTATAGATGTGAAGTCCTTGGTAACTCGACAAGATATGTGGTGGTCAAAGTGATGAGAGGCACCACTCGAGAGGAACTTAGAAGATGAATCGACATATTTAGATAAATATGTGCAGAAATTAGTGATTGGTTTCGCCTCATTGCCTATGACCGTCGAAGAATCTGGACCTAAAAAGATATACGGCCTTGGCCATATGAGTAATTGATTGGAGTCATTTCACATACAGGAATACTCATCTTATCACTGCCCGCTCCGGCACAAAACATTGTCATCAGGGCAAATTGGCGCTGCCTCGTATGTCTTTTGTGTTACCATCTGCGGCTCTTCCGCATAGGTTTCTAGAAACTTTTCTAGTTTGTCGTTGTAGCTCTGGAGTTCTGCGAAGAGTCGAGTGCGAGTAGTCTCCCCATTGCTGAACTTGATCTTGGATGCATAGTACTCAATCCCCTATAAACCTCTCTTTAGATTGAACCTTGAGTCCCTTACAGAGGTCTTGCGCACGATGCTATGTATCTCATCGCATATTCATTAGGTATCGCGTTTTCGGCGATCTGAGAACGTATCAATGCACAACCCGCGGCCCAGGATGCGATTCCAAACTTTTCAGCAATCGAAACTCATGGTTTGGGTCCTTGACTGATGATCAATGCAATATGTTGGCTGGCAATGGGAGGATAATTCCCAGTAGCTTTGCGGCGAAGAGCTGTCCCTTCTGTGACGAGTGGTTTCAGATTCTTCTCAGTCGCAGCAATCGTGATAACAGCGAGAATGCGGGAACTCATAATCACGGAAACATTTTCGTCTCTGTAGCTCGATTCAAGAGACATGTGGCTACGCATATGGAGCAAATTGCCATGTTTTGTTATTCCTCGATCTGATCAAGAGGTTGTGAGTGGTGTTGGTAGTTTACCACCCAACTCAGCACAGGCTTCTCTTGGAGACAGCATTGAGATCTCTAGCGGCGAATATGAAGATCTGGGATCAATTCTAATCAGAGTTTTGACTCTGGTACACCGCGGCATATTGATACGGAAAGTCAAGACATCAAGACTGAGACGAGCACTCATGGAGTTGAAGAAGAAGGGGCGATCACTTTCCAAAACAACGATATAGTTACCGATGAAACAGACGAGTCAGCCAATCCAACTGTAGGCCGTAAAGCTCCGGCAGGAATAGTAAGGGTATTCCCTCACCACCGGATACGTCGAAGCTAAAAGGGTTGCTTTATAGAGAGAGCTGCGTACAAAAAGGTATGCCGACTAATCAATGAATGAACAAAGAGAAATGAGGCGATTGTTAATACACAAATATATAAGCTAACTGCCTCTTTTCAAAGATGGGGCATGAAAGTGCGTTTACGTTTAAGAATATTACGCCGTTACTAAAGCCAGAGCTGGCAGTAGTAAGGTAGCTGAGGGAAACATAGATAGTCAATATGACTCTTGATCTCCGTAACCTTGACTTGTATTCTCTTTGTAGTGATTATTGCAGCTGTTATACACTGCTAGGTGGTTATTCCACTCAGATGTTTTCATATAGTGGTTCAAATCTAGCAGTTGTACTTCTTAACTCACCACAACACTCTTGATTTATTGACCCCCCTCTTCAACCTGTGATATTATTCATAGAATACATCATATGATTCAATGATGATTTGCAATACAGCACCATGATTTCTCATCGACAGGACTAATCAATACCAAGTCAAGTTCGGACACTGCATAATCGAAAAGTGGATACGCATGTTAAACGCGTAATTGCTTAAAAATCCGGCATCAATCCTATAAATAACTAAGGAATCGATGAATCATAAAGTGCTTCGCACGGCTCTGCGCACATTGAGAGCGCTGGGAACGGGTGAATGGCGCCTTAAGTGGCGTTGCGGTATGAAGTATGTGGGATGACGATCACTGGAATTAAGGTAGACCATCTGTGGATAATGCTACTGTAGCTGCATGTGATGGATAATCATGCGTGATCCGCACGGCATTCAGAGCAGTGTCCAAGAGCTTGAGTGTTAATGTTCATACTACTAGCATCACGGCAAGCTATCGCATAACAATGGATTCATTATAAGCTCCTTAATATCTGGCAATACTCAAATGTTGTCATGGTCACATGTCAGCAATACAATTAAGGCGTAGCAAACTACCTACCTTTCTAGGCATTCCTCCCCTTTTTACACCCACGAAAGTTTCTCTCCCCTCGCCTAAGGTCAAAGACCCCAATTGTGGCGTTACCAAGAGTTTCGACGAAGGGAGGGCCCCCAAAAAAGAGACTCTGAGGAAGAATCGAGTCACGAAACGAAGAAAAAAATATAGAAAAAAAGAGGATCTTGTAAAGACGGGGCAAAAAATAGATTGGAAGGCTAAACCATTTACGGAGATCGTGTGTCAAATCGTGCAGCAATCTGGGGCGAAAAACTGGAGAACAGGGGGGTATATGACTTTAGACTTTGGAATTTGTTCTTTTGGGGTCAGAAGGACTTGTTCATGACAGCTACCGGCCGTGCTTCAGTAAAGTATCCAACTACCGACGCCGTGAGGGGTGAGGGAGACAAGGAGACGCAAAGCGGGCGCTAAGCCGAGGGAATGTACCTATACTGTTGCCTTTTTTCTGCCCAGGGTCCTTTTTTCGTGATGAGAACTGGGCTTGTTTAAGGTAGTGGAGATGCTGAGGAGGCTGACTGTAGCTCGATCCAGACAAAGTTTTTCTTCTGGGCAACAATTCTTCATGTCCCGTGAGCGGTTGCGAGATGGCGGGCAAGGAATGGAGAGCGGCTTCGAGAAGGGCGATATCGGGAAATTGGCTTAGCATTGAGGGGATTGTCTCGCCGGGAGGCGGTTTGGCGAACCCGACAGCCGCTTCCCAGAGAGATGCAATGAGCAGTGCAGATTGTTTCGATACCTTTGCTGGGCACGTGTAGGATGCAATGCAAGCCAGTGGACGAAGCGGTCATGAGCAACCAGATGGCGCAACAGCAGCCGGCTGTAGCCAATGGTCGAATGCCACTAGGGCATCTGCCTCTCTTCCAGGCACACTGCAGCTCACACAATCCGGATGTAGTCGCTCAGCTCAGCGTGGCCTTGCTCGCTTCTGTCGCTTTGACAGCTGCTCAATAATGCCCGTTAGCGAATAGAGCACTAACATGGGGCGGAGATGCGCATTCATTCCCGGCAAACCTCCGATCCAGCGCCGAATCCACCATCCGCGAGCGCCCACACCTTGGACCCGGAAAAAGTTGGTTGTGATAGAGTCCAGACCGAGCCAGAACACTGCCTAAGCTGGCCAACCCTCCACACGACTCAAGGGTCCTGGCACGAGCTTTGTTCTTTTTCGGGCTGTTTTTGTCAAGTCGTGCGCATACACCGGGGGCAGGGGGGGCTCACGATGGAGATTTTTTTGTCTGCATTGCGCGCTTGAGATTTTCAACTCTCGTAATCCGTATCCATTCATCGTGATTTAGCATCCCAATATGGGGAGGTGAGCCCGAGGGCGCCGGGGAAGACCGAACTGATGGGGCTTTCTCTGTTCGTTGAAAGAGTCGTGTGGTAGTCAAGTAGTGCAGAGGGGTTGAAGACACCACAGAATTCCCCCATGAAATCATGGGCTGGATCTTGTGGCAAGACATGCAGTAGATCAACACGAGACGTAGAAATCTCGATATCTGGAGGTGGGAGGCGTTTTTTGGCTAATCTGATACGGCGATAGATGGGCATGTGAACCCCCGCAAAACAGCGCCGTTGGAAGTTGCGATGCTGGGACACACAAAAGCAGCAGGCGCGTGGTCAATGCCCTAGACTCTTGGCTATTTTAGGTGAAGACATGTACAGCTAGGGAGCACGGTACCTACCAGTTTGCCCAATAGACCACCTAATTGTAGTGCCCGAGGACTGTAGCGAATACCTCCTGGTGACCCCATTTCACTCCATCTTATCCACTAGGCAGGTGCTCGTCACTTCTTTTGCTTCTCCCCATCTCCTCATGAAACCTCAACCTCAATTTCAGCTTCAACATACATATACTGTACGTACACAACTATATTCGTAACACACAAAACACTCACTCACGCCATATTTGCTCCGGGATCATCGCTGCTGGCCCGCCACGTACCTGCGCCAAACGATGGGCCATCAATCAATCGAAGCTCCACGCGGACTGGCGGCACTGACGAGTGGGCGCCCATCTTCCAACTCGTGCCTTAGCGCTTCATACGCCATGATTGCCACACTCCCCATCACGCCAACCCTTTGCGCACGCCCCAAGCAACTTGCTCAGGGACCTGCGTTTGTCAATGGCCTTCCGCAAGTACCGGTACCGTGATGGCCGAGAAAGCTCCTAACCACCCCCTCCGTCTATCCCACCACGGACAAGCTCTTGATGACCTGGTCATGTTGACGAGAGCCTGGTTGACTCAGCTAAAAGGCCGCGGCCCTCCCTCGTCTGATGCGCCTCGTTGATTACAAACTTCATCCTTTGTCTTGCAGCTTGCTATTTGATCCGTTGATATCGTGCTTTCTTTCGTTGTTGCCTACCTGTTATTCTGTCCGCCTGCTTTCTATAATACGACCTGGACTCTTGGGGATTACTATTACGACCAGCATCAGTTCATATATCGCAAGGAGTGTATCCTAGGTGAAGGAACCATTACCCATCAGCCGCCGGCCATTTACTCGCAACGGTACATCTACGACTACGATTAACCCTACTCCCCCCTTCCACGGAGTATCGGTGGCGAAAAAAAAGAGTCACTACTATCTAATATCATCCTCTCTGCCCTGCCTTTTTAACACCCAGAAGTGTCTTCAACAGCACTTCTTCTTGCATCCGAAATATGTCTTCCTCATCACAGGGAACAACCCGCCCCTTCAAAGGGTCAAAGAGCAGTTCTTCTCAGAACCCCCTTATGGAAGTCAAGATAGACCAGCATTTCAAAGCTAAAGTCTACACGTCCGGATCGACCATCGCCGGCCATGTCGCCGTCCACGTCTTGAGAGATACCTCGTTCGATAGCCTGGACATTGTCTTTGTCGGCATCTCTGCAACGCGGCTTGATTTCGTTCAGCAATATCCGTCTCACTCTTTCCGGCCATTCTTGAAGATTCGCATGCCAATTCAGGAGTCAGAGTTGCCCGAAGGCCGGCTGTTTCGGGCCGGTTGCGAGTACAAGATACCATTCCACTTTATTGTCCCTCACCAGCTCACAATCGGGGCCTGCAATCACAGCTGCTTGTCACCGGACGTCCGGGAGCGGCATTTACGACTTCCACCCAGCTTGGGAGCCTGGGATGCCGACGACCAGGCCCCAGACATGACCCAGATCGAATATGCAATCAACGCTAAAGCTATTCAGCATGGAAACGGAACCGCTGTAAAGGTCCTGGAAGCTCATCATGTCCTCAAGGTGCTTCCTTCACTCCCGGAAGATGCACCTCTCGACATTACATTCCGAGATGAGTGGTATAAGCTGTCCAAGACTAAAACTATCCGGAAGAGCTTGTTCTCAAGCAAGACGGGCCAATTCACTGCCAGTGCAATTCAGCCCAATGCTGTCATGCTCTCTGCAGACGGACACAAGTCTTCCATGACCAGTGTCCGCGTGAATATGGAGTATGCCCCATCCTCAGCTGAGACAGCTCCGCCCAAGATCAACTCGGCCACAGGCAAACTCATCTCCACAACCTTTTTCAGCGCAGTGCCAGTGGATCATCTACCCAATTTAGGCAGCCGAACGAATTGCGAGAGTACCCCGTGCCTAAACTATACGACGACACACTCACTATTCACTCTCCCGGTGGAATCGGTTTCGTGGATGCAGCAAGATGCGTCATTACACTCGCGGCGAGATTCAGGTTACTCCAGCACCGTGGTGGAAGGAGAAGCCTCCGAAACGGATGCTTCTGGGAGGAGAAGACGGCAAAGCAGCAGAGGGAAAAGTTCCAAAAAACCCAAGCTTTCAACCGTCAAGCACACGACGGATCTCGAGATCCCGTTTACTGTTTCCAACTCGAACAAAAAACTTTTTCTGCCAAGCTTCCACTCATGTTTAATTTCCCGGACTTATACGTTGCAATTGAGCTTATCGGTGGGACCTACTAATACTGCCATTGCACTTGCAGTGCCTCTGCAGATTGGCGTTGAGACGATTTATGAACCTCAGGGCGATGAGCTCCCCAGCTTCGAAAGTGCTCTGGCGCAAGCTGAAGGGGAGGAGGCGGATGCATATTTGCAACCTCGTGTCATACACGTTCCAGAGTCAGGGTCGCAGGGCAATGCCCTACTGCCAGGATATAATGAACTGGGACGAAGAACCGTTAGCGTTGCCTAAAGGCGCGTTTTATCTTAAGAGAGCATAATTATTCGTTCTTTTACTATTGTTTCTTTTGTTTTGGAGAAAGCTTTTCTGTCGGATTTATGAGCACGGAGTTGAGGATTTGATTGTTGATATAAAGAGATTTGACGCCACCTCAGCACATATAATAATAATTTCGCAGTTGGCTAGTCTATCATATTCAAATCATAGAGAATAAAATATCAATATGATTGGTAGTCTATTCCAACCTAGCAGTATTTGATGCCAGATCATTTTATCATAATTTTGTTCCTTCTTCGTGACATGTTTGACGTCCAGCAAAACCAGACATGAGAAAGCCCGAACAATCCACAGCTGCCACCCTTAACGTAGGAGTCAATATTCGATGTAATGGTTACATAAACCGAGAACCGTATACGTTAAGCCACGCACAACTCGGCGGTCCTCATTCGCACGGCAGATCAAAGAATTAACGACTGCAAGCAGACCATATTGGCAGAAGAAAGCCAAGATTAAGTAGATGGTGTTATTCTTTATAATTTCCGTAACCCTAAACACGATGAGGATCAGGGATGGCGTGTATGTATATAAATGGATTAAACAGTGCCCTCGCATAGGGAAGAGAACTATCGGCAACGATTTCTATCAGCTGAAAAGAAGAAGAAAAACCACCTTGTTTTCATTACATCACTTTATTAGATAGGGTGCTTGATTATCGTGGATGTAGCCACCAGAAATAGCGAGCAAGTTTTACTTTTTATTTGCCGACATAGATACAAAGCTACATCTCATCTCATGCTCACCAAGGCCATCAAAAAGACATGTGGAATGCCCCCATCTCGTCTTCACCCCTCGCTCTCTAATCAAACACATCCGTAACATATCTCTCGTTGCGCTGCTTATCCCACCACTCCTGGGCCTGCTCCTCCGTCACCTCCTTCCCAGTAGCCTCAGCCTTCTCCTTCACAAGTTGGACGCAAACAGCCTCGACGGCCTTGCCGACATCGCGGCTGCCGCAGACGAGGACCTTGGCGCCTTGGTCCCAGAGCTTGTAAATGTCCTCGCGGTCGTGAGACATTCGGTGCTGGACATACTTGCAGCCAAGCGACTTGTCCGAAGCGCGCGAGTAGGCCTTGCGCATCTCAACAGCACCAAGCTTCTCCCATCGCTCGAATTCCTCAGCGTAGAGGTCGTCCATGTCAGGCGAGCGGCACCCGTAAAAGAGAAGCGCCGGCGCAACCTTGCGCCCTGCGGCAATCATGGCGGCGCGCTCCTGGACGAACCCTCTGAAGGGCGCCAGCCCAGAGCCTGTTCCGATGAAGATGAGAGGGGTGTTTTCAGCATCGGTGGGGAGGTGGAAAGCCTTCGACTGGCGGACCGCAACGTGGAGTCTCTCGCCGGGAGCAAGAGAAGCCAGGAAGTGAGTAGCAACTCCAAAGTGAGAGCCCTGACCAGACAAGGCGGGCTGCTCGAGAACCGAGTAGGTGAGCGTCAGTTTAGAGGGATCAGCCAGGGGAGAAGAAGAGATGGAGCTGTAAAATGCGTTAGTTACTTGTTTCGTTCTCGTCCAAGATATTCCCTTTGCATAAGCGGCGAAATGAAACTTACTATTGGCGGACACGCATTGGGGGAAGCATAGCCAAATAAGTGTCAAAAGGCAGCTCCAGAGACGGGAATCTCTCCAGCAAGTCAAGGACGGAGACGCGCTTTGCGCCAACTTCCTGCTGGTAATTTTCTCCGGCCAGCTTCTCAAGCTCGGCTTTGAGCTGCTCATTTTGAGTAGCCTCAATCAACACAGATACATTCTGAAAGGCCGTTAGCACAAGAACAATGGACTCGCGGCGGAGTGTGGATTCATCCAAGGTAGCTACTTACTCTCTTGGTTGCCGGTTGGCTGAGTTCAACATATGCTCTCAGCACATCGTTGGCAGAAATAGGGGTGCCCGTAGGAAGAGTGGTCGGTTGGTCTGAGTGGATCGTCAAGACCGCATCCCAAGAAAGCTTGAAGCGGCGGAAAACTCGCGATACTGTGCCTTTGGGGTTGAAAGGGAGGACGGCCAGGTAGTCACCAGATCGGTACGCCTTACCCGTAGGCAGCTGGATCTCGATGTGGTTCTTGACGGATCCGCTCTCGGTCAGGGTCCTGACGTCGGTGACAATCGCCTCTTCAACATCTTGGCGGAGCGTCGACTTGCGCGGAAGCGACACATCGACAATCAAACCGCTGCCTACGCCTTCGGTGGATACCGCACCGGCACCATACTTTTCTTTCAGAGCAGGCCAAAGAGATTCGTCCTCCCACGCCTCAAAGTCGCTGAACATGTCACGATCTGCAGCATCTGTGGTAGCCAGCGGAACGAGGCGGGCGGCACCACGCTGCTCCAGAGTCGAATCGACGAGCTTTGGAATGCGGTGGAAAGTCTGAACCCAGTCGTGGTGACCACAACCAAAGACGGCATACGACACGCCGTCCAACTCGTTGCCCTTGAGGCTTTCAATCCAGCTTACAAAGTGGGCAGCATTGGATGGCGGTTGTCCCTCGTATGAGGCCGTGACGATGACAACTGGGCGGTCTTTGGGAAGGTTCTGGTTTGCGGAATCCAGAGGAGCCAGATCAGTGACTCTAAAGCCGTGGCTGGATGCATCAGCTGCCACTCTCTGGGCCAAAGCCTCACATGTGCCGCTGTTGGATCCGTAGTATACGGCCATGGGCTTCTGGGATTCCTTGTTGCTCGCTGCACTAGCCGCCTTCTTATCCGCGTGGTGGTCCTCGGAGAAGCCTGTTCCGGCAAGCCTGTGCTCGAGCTCCGTTGGAGTCATTTCGTGCCTAAGGGAAGCTCGCATATAAAAGTCCTTTGGCTTGATAGTCAAGGTTGAAGCAATTTCCAACTGGTAATTGGGGTCGTCAAAGCTAAAGTTGAAATTCTGGAAAAGCAAAGCCATGCAGAGCACTGCCTCCTGAATGGCGAAGCCTCTGCCGATACAGCCTCGCTTGCCATTGCCGAAGGGCTTCCAGCAGTTGGGGAACTCCCGGTTCAAACGGGCAAAGTTATCGTCGAGCATGCGCTCCGGCTTGAAATCGGTAGCATCCTCGCCGTATACTATGGGGTCGAGATGTGCTTTGCCAAGCAGGCAAGAGATTGGTTCGCCCTTGTGAACGAGATACTTGCCTCCAATAAGGGTATCTTCAAGAGCCTCAACAGTGAAGGCAGGAATTGCAGCGCTGAGACGCAGAGTCTCTCTCAGGACCTAGACAAATTGTGTTAGCATTATACTTTTCAAAGTGTGTGAAAAGGGCGGAATGAGGAAAACAACAACAGGGTAGTACGTACTGCGTTGATATATGGAAGCTTAGAGACGTGTTCAACCTTGGCAGGCCCACGTCCAAGGACCGCATCAACCTCCTCCTGGACCTTTCGATAGGCAAATGGGTTTTTCAAGAGATGATAGAAAGCAAACGACAGCATGCCAGATGTGGTCTCATGACCCGCAATCAGGAACGTGATGAGCTGATCCGTGATGTTGGAGTCGCTCAGCGTCTCGCCAGTCTGGGGATCAACACCACTCAGCATGGCTCCGAGCAGGTCCTTTCGATCAGAGGGATTCTTTCTTCGGGCCGCTACAACAGCGTTTGCGGTATCTTTCAAAATGGCGATATCTTTGTAGAACTTCTCGTTGGCAGCGCGGTATAAGAAGTTGGGAGCAAAACCTGGCCTCCGGTTTCGTCTTCCCGACTCTGTCAAGAAGTCGCCCATGGCTTGGACAAATGGGTGCATCTTGTCCTGGTAATAAGAGTTGAACCGAAAGTCCATGGAACAAAGAGCTATCGTATCAAGCGCGAGTTTTGTAAAATCATCTGACACTGCAATTGGCGCATGAGGACCATGGCGAGCCCATTTCAGACTCAATTGTGAGCTTATATCCTTCATCTCATCGAACATTTCTCGGATAGGCAATGGGCCAAATGCAGGGGTCAACACTCTTTTGTTCGTGTTAGCCTTTGTTTATTCGTCGACATGGCTGGGGAGTATTGTCATCTAAGGGACGATACCTATGAGCCTTGCCCCAGATGGGCTCGTTGGAGTGAGCAGTAAACAATCCATCTCCAGCACCTTCACGCACAACCTATATAACCAACATCAGTACTCTAGGTCTCAAGGGCAGCCGGGGAGCTCACGTACTCGAAGAACCGAGCTCACAGACTTCTGAAAGCGCTTCTCGTCACAGACTTCGTTGACAAGCGCTTGAGTACTGACGAAGACGGCGGGGCGAAGGCCCATGTGAAGCCTAAAAATCTCTCCTATTCAACCGTGTTATTTGGGTATTTGGCAGATAAAAATGCAGACATCAGCCGCCATACCATAGGTATTCGCCAGACGAAGAAGATCGTTAGTCGGACTAGACGTAAACTCGCCCAAGTTGCCCAGGAGGGGCAGCCCAGGAGGCTCAGGAATAGGAACACTTTCAGCCATGATGTCGAAATAAAGCTGAGAGAGAGAGAGAGAGAAAACTAAAAAAGGCAAAATTGCAAGAATTCGAATCAAGGCAGCAGCAATCTTAAAGTAGAAAGTCAAAGCTCAGGGCTACAAACGCTAAGTGTTGCTGGTTAAAAGGGGATTGAGGGGCGCCAATGATGAAATGGCGGGACACAAGTGTGCTTTTTTCTCTCCTCGTTCTATCTCAACAGCAGCGAGACGACGTCGTGTATTTATCTGCGACGCTCCTCGCAGCAATGGTCTGACTTCAAGGCCAATGCAAGCTAAAGTGAAGCAGAGCCTTGGCCATCGTTTCAAAGCAATGTCATCATCATGCTCCATGGCCATTCGGAGAGCTCAGCAGTGCCGAATCGTGTAAGACGTAGCACTAGGGGAATTCGCCGTGGGGGGCTCCCAGCGAGCTCCCGAATGCCGTTTCTGCTTCTTGAGAGCTCCTCCCTCCCTGCTCATCTCCAATTCCCCAGCGCCAACGCCAAAACACGCACCGGCGATCCCGTCCGCCGACCGAAGATACAACTATGGCTTGGCCTGTGGGTCTCCGCAGCCTCTCGCTACTTAGCGGGCATCGCGGTGGAGCGTGAATTTGCCCAGCTGTTGGACGAACTGCTCTCGGTGGTGGGGATCCTCTTATTTTGCCTAGTTGCCTAGGCTGCGGATCTGTGTCCAAGGGGCCGGGCTCTGGTTCCCGATTGCGGTAGAGCTGCCGTGCCGATTGATTGTATCTAGCAAATTGGCAACCGTTTATTTCGCATCATCTCGATAAAATAGCCAAGCAGTTTTGAAATCCCTGACCCCCTATGTTGTTGTTAGCATCATCATCATCATATGCTGAAACGGGCTGCTGCTGCTGCTGCTTGTGATGGGGGACATCTTTCGGCAACTCGGCTGAACAAGCACAGGCAATGGCCAATCCTTCTGCCAACCCATGTGCTCCACAACAACATGTATGTATGTTGATCCTGTCAGAGTTTCCTAGGAGGGGAGCAAGTTGCGCCGGTAGTTGCGAGAAAACTATTTCGATGCTGCATATGCAATGTTACAACCACGTAGGTCAGATGCCCAGGTCAGCAAGGAAAGAACAACGCACAGGCGCTCATTGGCCAGGATAAGCTACAACTAGCACCCCGTCTCTGCAGGTTTGAACCTTATTAGGCCTAGAAGCTCGAGAAATTCCAATTCAGCGAGAACCCCGGTTTGCAAGGCTTGAAAAAAAAAAGCCCTATTAGAAGCCCGGAGGATTGAATATTCAATTCAGCGACTTGCATCAATCAATTCATCAATTCCTCCGAGCGACGCCACAGCACCGCCGCAAAAGCAATGCAATACCCATCAAAGTACGGATTTTCTCTCCCCAAATCCGTCTCTCCGTCTCCGTCTCCGTCTCCGTCCCTCATGCGTCACATTCTCTCTCTCTCGTCTTGTTGATTCTTTTTTTTGCTGGGCCTCGGCGCCTCGGCTCGCGGTGGCGGGGCCGATTTCAATGCTACTCTGGCTAAGACGGAGTTGCGTCTCTAAGGGTCCGGCTTGGCTAAATAAATTAAGCTGCGGCTCGAGCCCATCAATTTTAGCGGCCGCCCCAAATAGAGGAACTGCCGGACACAAGCTCCAGATAGGATTCTGGAATGCGCTTCCGAATCCCGTTTGCCCCCTTTGTTGCGTCAACGTCAACGGGGGAGCAGGGCTGTTTTTTTTTACAGCCTTGGTGATGCTCTTGAAACTTGTAAGAAGTCGGCCATCGCCACTTTTCAGGCTCATTGACTGTTAGAATTCAATCATCAATTGCTCGGGTTACTGCTGCATTGAGTATGCATCCCTGCACAAGACACACTGACATGTGTATATGTGTGTGTGGGTATATTTGTCCGAGTATTTATTAAACGAACCCATCTGCTAACTGTTTACGAGCTTGTTGGTAGCTTGCCAATAGCTCAAATGAGAGCAACTAGTGGTAAAGACAGCTTAAAACTATAATATACAAATCCGCGTACGGAACGGACGGTAACAGCCGCGACCCCCTCCAAGTAGAGTCCACAAAGGCAAGGTTGCCCAAAACACTGTTACCCCGAGTCCTTTATGCAATTACCATTGGCCATACAATGTGAAATCACAGCCAAGACGAGTGAAAGAAAAGCAAAATGCACCAGAGTCTTAGTTATGTCCTTCCCCCTTTCCTAATGCCGCCTACCTAGTATAGTAGCAACCTCGGGCAGTTTCAATTCATTTGTGCGAGCTACATGCAGCAAATCCCCAACCTTGTGTGTATAACCTTCTATCGTCATGTCGTTATTCGATACGCACCGCCCACCTATGTGCGGTTGAAACTCGATTGATTTAATGCCTCGTTTTGTTGTTTTTGTTCAGGTTTTTATTCTTTCCTTTGCCGGCCAGAGCGCCCCATCACGTTAACCCCTGCTGGGTCTGATTTTCCTGATTTTTACGAGACATCCGCAACTACGGAGTGCAATACCGGCCGTCCATTTCTTTCAAAAAAAAACCCCCCCCCCACCCGTACACCTACCTGTAGGCTGCGGGTGAATGTGGCGCCCTCATAAGAATGATAAGTGGAGTTTTGCTTGGTGCTCAATAGCAACAATTAGCGCTCATCACGGCTGGAATCATCTCTGGAGCCTCCGCCGGAAAACCTATCCCGAAGCCAGCCAAGAGGCCCAGAGCTGGTTTGTCGATTGGGGTCAGCGTTCCCTCCGTCACGGCGGCTCCCTTGTGGCGGGCTGCCTTGCCGCTGACGCACTCTGTAATCCGCAAACGAGGACATTCTAGGACTCGTAGGGGAGAGAGAGTTTCGTGAGTTTCGTCGCTGCATGCGTGAAGTATCATAATTCGTGGAAGACGGCACACCCCATATCCTATCTCTCTCTCTTTCGCGCTCCGCCTGTCGTTCCTCATGGTTTGACGAAATGCCCCAGATACGATGTCTCTCACGCTCACGCTCCTGCTGCTGCCGCTCTTGCTGCATGGAAGAGATGCTTCGCATGGCCTCATTAAGCCGGCTCTGGCTCTGGCTTGGAGGGCGAGGAAACTGAGTTGGCCGTGTCCCAGGAATTGGAAGCGGGCCGGTGCGGCTGAACCCGCTTCCAGATGGATCCTCCGGTTGCGACGGCGACCGCAATCTACTGGGGCCCGGTGTATTTGCATCTGCATCTGCATGACTGTTGGCATTGGCGCTGTTGTTGTCGCTGCTGCTGCCGCTGCTCTCGCCAGCCCTTTCAATAGACGCTCGGCAAACCGGGCATGTATTGTGTTCCTTGAGCCACAGGACGACGCAGTCCTCGTGAAACCAGTGCCTACAAGGCAGAAAGGCAGCCTTGTCGCCTACGTTCATTTCATCAATGCAGATGGTGCATTCGGTTTTCGATTCGGCATCCAGCATGGATTCATCTACGGGTCGTCGAGTTAGATTAGCAAGAGCCTCGCTCGACGCCGGTGGCGCAGCGTTTGATTGTGGATGTGCTTCCATAAGGTTTGTGATGATCTGATCCAAGGCTTCTTGAGAGTAGACGGCATCTCCAGCGACAGCGTTCGCCGGATTGAACAGGTGCAAAATCTCCTGCAACCCTCTCATAAATCCTGGACCGCCGGGATCCCGCCCTGAAGGAGGCGACGCATCACGAAGAACATCGTTAAAGAATCTATACATGTGACGAATATAATCAGCTTCTACAACAATAACACATTTCGGGGAGGATGCCGTGACAGTAAAATGACTTACGCTTGAAATGGGTCGGCAGGAGCGTCAGGGCTAGGCGGGGAGCCAGTCTCGGCGACTGTCGGCATAGGCCCGAAGAACCCCGGGGCAGGGCTAGAGAAGATGGTAACAGAGGCGCTGCCGCTGCCATTCGTGAGCGTAGCACGATGGATCTGTGGCGATCCATACCGACCTTCCTCCCCCCTAGCATATGGGAACAAGGGCTGGGGACCTCCTCTGGGTCTGGGCGCGAATTCCTGAAGCATGCCAAGAAAGCGTTCGAGCACTGGGTCGACATGGGGATTATGGTGTGCATCTCCTGGACGATCCCTAACGCTTCGGCGGTAATGGAAGCTATGCTGTCCAAGATGGTCGTCTATATCAGCTTCGTCGGGATCTGAGTCGTGATCATGGCTATGGTCATGCTCATGATCATGGACGTGATCGTGGACATGGTCGCGGTCACGGCCACGGCCACGGCCACGGCCGGGGACACGGAGTCCGAATGGGAACGGCTGATTCATTTCGGGAGATGTCGATGCTGAGCCATCGTTAAGCTCTCGGGGATCATTCTCAGGGCTTATCTGTGTATTGTGCATTAGATAGGGTAAAAGACATATCGAGCAGACACACGGCCTGGGGGATTCCAACGTACGATTTCCGTGATATCGCTGTTGCAGTTGGGACATTCTAAACCGTGATCCTCGCGGTACCATTCATTAGAGCAGGCATGACAATAGACAACGTCACGTTCTGCGGTTGCATCGAGGTGCCCCTGTAAGTGGCCTGGAGAGTCCATTTGTCCCTCCTACCTGCGGTTATACGCAGCCAAGACGCCGAGCTCGGCCAACAGCAAAGACAGTGCAGCAAGGCGAAATGCACCAAGAGCCAGAACAGAACCGACAGTACGAAATATCGAAGGCCTATGATAACCAAGGGTTGGAAAAGGAAGAATATGGGTATAAACGGCTCGTAGTCGGTCAAAGAGAGATGCCAGATATGACTCGGCTGGTATTAGTCAAAAAGAGACGAGCGGGTGATTCCGCCGCAGCAAAGAGAGATGGGTTTCTGATTCCGCCGGTCGAGAAACTGGCTCGTCAAAAAAAAAATCCCACGATGGCGCTCATCAAGAGACGGCACGGCGGCAATGGAAATGCAGTACGCGCACGCAATAACCGATCGGAGAAGAGCCTAGCAAAAGGCGTGCGGAAGACAATGGACGCCGGGTGGGCACAACGGAGGAAGAGCACGCGAAAACGAGCCAAGCTTGTCGGTGACGGTGGCGCTGAGTCGCAGCTGCGGAGTGAGGATGGTCGCCGCAAAGTGAGGAAGAAGAGAAGAAAAAAGACAGAGAACGAGCAAAGGGGATGAATAGGTGAAGAAGGGAATCGAGGAGCAAGCAGGCAGCATGAGATGCTAATTGTATTTGTGCAACGCAATGTTGGATATAGTATAGTAGTGAGTGACGTTTTGTCAGCGTTGGGGCCACTTTAGTGGTATTAGGACCCTGGGCTAAGCTGCTTGGAGCAGCAGTGAATAGAAGCATCCAGGCAAACTCAATGTACTTGGCTTGTACACGCTCATTGTTGAGGCACCGGGGGGGCTCGCACTGTAAATTTTAATGGCCAGATACCTATCAAATGTCTCCGTAATAATTAACGTACAAGCACCGTACTAATCATTCGCACTTGACATGACAAGGGATCAAGACGCCATTCATACCGCATGCTGTAACATGGGGGCCGGCGCACATGTATTGTACTAACATGCAGCTCTTATTTGGACGTATCAGCCAGCCTCGTTATCGTTGTTGGGCACAAGCAGCCAAGGCAGAATGGCTGCAAGGGGATGTACAGCTGGCTTCAGGATGGTTGAAAAAACGCCTCGTTCTCCTACACTTTTTCTTTGCTTTTTTTCAGCTTTGAGCTCCAGGCCGATGCTATATCTACGCGATCCCCAGTTTGTGAAAATGCTATACTATATTGAGTACCTACCTAGTACTTAGTACTAGGTCATACCATGGTTTTGCTGGTTACCTCCTGGGTACTTCGAAATTGCGACTCAATTGCACCATCGGAAACATTCCAGCAGCATCAAGACTTCTAGATCCTTGCATGCACTTTTCTCAACCAGAGGGTGCTGTATCGAATGTATCATATACAGCTGGTACGTTACTAAAACCACAGTCACCAGCTATTCAAGCAGTAGGAGCCTGATATCAGCCTGGGTTTAGGACATCCCCCCTTGCAGATCAAGCGCGCATTTATAGAATCAAGCAGAACCTATAAGAAGATACACTCACCTACCCTCCCTCATCCTTTTTTTTTTGGAGATTTAGGCTCGCAAGGTCTGAATAAGGCTGAGGTGCGTTATGCTAATACTGTAGGCTATGTCGTGGCCCGTTGTTAGTGGGGTGAGAAATACCTGCATGTAGCCTCTCGGAATCGTTTGCCTCCCTATCCTACACAGTCAAATGCAACAAACACCCTACGGATATCTTACCTGCGCCACCACGCGTGTAGTATGCACGGTGTTTCTGGATATGCGCCGTAATTCCCGAATGCAAGGCATAAGGCCCCAATGCCTACCGGCTCGTGACATGCTCTCGATTCTTGGGCACAATATGGACTGCCTTCGCATGCCATTCTCACGTTATTGTTAGTAATACTGTCAAGTCCCAATACCCCAAATCAACTGATGCCGAAATCGACCATCGCCTGCCAAGGTCGATTGCCTGGCCGCTCAGTCACACTAGATGCTCGCACGATATGTTCGCTCTGAAACATTCAACTTATGGGCATATTACCCAAAAGGAGATTGCCTAATCGTAGTTTTGAGAATTTTTCATGTTTGACTTTGTTTCGTATAGCATTTGTACAATTTCGTCTATTATCCTTTGCCTCCCAAAATCTACTCCTTCGTGCTGTTTGCCTGCTTCAGCTTATCCTCCTTGTCCCACTCAATCAGCTGCTTTGACCAGCTTCAAACAAAACGTTAGCAACGGCAAGTCTTTCTGCATTCCCACATCCTTGGGCATGACATACTATCGGCTAGGGTGCCACTCCCACGGTTCCGGCTTGTGCGCCCATCTTTCTCTGTCGGCACTAAACTTCCACGTAATGGCGACGATGCCGAACATGGCGGCTCCGGCGATGAGCGTATTGGCACGCCAGTTGGCAGGCTGGGCGTACCAACCACCAGCAGGCGACCAGACGTGCTTGGGGTAGCTATTTTTCGCAATCAGGACGAGGATACCGAGAGGATGTCGAGGGTTCGTTCGACGAGTTCAACTTACGGGATTTTTCCACCGCCACCCTGGCCAATTGGTTAGCAAACACGCCTTCATAGTCGACTTTGCCGCAACTCACCATTTTGAAGATGTATCAAAAGACTTCTGCGTACAGTCTTTTGGTGCGCAATTGAAGCGGATAACTAGGCAGTTCTCACCAGGCGCTCAAGGAATCCTCACTCTCCACAGAGCAAAGGTGATGTTCGCCCACCAGCGCCCAGCGAAATGACGCCGGGCCGAAGTAATTCCGCTCGTAGTGGGCGCCCGCCGCCGAAACTTGCGAAAAACAAGGTGGGCAAATCGGCTCACACGACTTTTGGCACTCTGCGATAAAATCGACGCAGAAACTTTTCCCGACAAGGCACTCCGGGACAGCGAAATCGTCTGATCCTTTGCCTCAACCACGACCTTTCTTTTCTTTCTTTTTTCCCTTTTCTTACGCCTTTTCCGTGTCGCCGTATACCAGTCCAGCCCCATCACCCCGAGGGGCATTGGGTCAGAGGGGGATATTTTTTTTCTTCCTTTTCTTGTCATCCACCATACATACGGTTTTTCTCCCCGCGACCACATGAAGAGGATACGACCATCGCGATGGAGCGGCCAATTGCTCCAGGCCCGATGCGGAGCCCGCCTTGCAGCGACTAGGCAGCCTCTCTTCCTCGCCGCCCGGTGCCAATCCACCTCCTCGGCCACTGCGCACGACTCTACAGACCTCGACTCACAGCGACCTCCTCTCCCCGCACCCTCATTCGACCAGGCTGCGCAGTCTGCAAAGCTCGCCGCCCTGCACGCTCGACTGGCCCTCCCCAAGAAGATCCCGCTACAGACCCTGGCGAGAGCCCTGGTAACGCCGTCTGCTGACGCCAACCCCAACTTCAACAACTCGAATCTTGCGTACCTGGGGAGCACAATCGTCAACTACCACGTCTACGAGTATCTCATCTGCAAGTGGCCCCGCCTACCCATGGCCATCCTATACGAAGCTCTGAGAGCTTATGCCGGCGATGCATCCCTGCAGCAAATCGCCAGAAGGTGGGGTGTGGAATCTGCAGCCGCCCCAGGCGAGGAGGTCGATCCGGGTTTGCTGCAGTGGAAGGCTGGCGAGGACCAGGTGGTGAACACGCGGTGGGGCTACATTCGTGCAGAGGCGGCCAAGGGACAGGCCTGGAGACGAGGATTGAGCAGTCGCGTGGTGTTGGATAACGATTTCGGCGACCAGGTGAGCAGCTCCGAGCCTGAAAGGCTGGAATACAACAGCCTTCAGAGCGAGGCTTTCGGGTCCGTTGTCCAGGCCGTCATCGGCGCCATCTATACCCATTGCGGCCGAGAGGAGGTCAAGTCCTTTGTCAAATCACACATCTTATCCCGAGAGCTCGATCCCTCAACGCTCTTCGAGTTCAAGCTCCCAACCCGTGAACTGGCCATGCTCTGTGCCCGAGAGGGCTTCGAGGCTCCGGTTGCGCGACTGGAGAGCGAGACTGGTCGGCTGTCCCGCACGCCCGTTTACGTGGTGGGCATCTACAGCGGCAAGGAGAAGCTGGGAGAGGGTGCCGGCCCCAGCCTGGACGTAGCCCGGCGGAAGGCGTCAATGGCATCACTTAAAGCCTGGTACCTATACAGCCCAGGAAATAAAGTGCGGGTACCCAGTGACATGATGGAACAGGGCGCCAGGCCCTGGACAGCACCGCACATTGACATCGGTGAAATCATCTAAGCGGAGAAAGCGCTGTTTTACTCTACGGTGGCAATAATATTCAAGAAAAAAATCCGGTTGGGCTGGATCTCAGGTATATATATATGTGTACGAACTGAATGAAAAAAAGAAGGCGGCAAAGGGGTGAACGGACGGGTTATGAAGATGAGTAGGTTTGGGTTAGAAAAATGCCCCAAGTGTATAATACAAAGCATATTGTAAAATAAGTTGGAAACTTCCCCTTGCACGAGAGAACAACCAAGCAACAACAACAATAACGGTCCAAGCGTCTAAGGCACAGGACAATACAATATGATATACAAGCCAAAACAGGAGCTTTCCTCAAGGCTAATCAAAAAAAAAAAATTCAACACTCTGCGTCATTGGGTCTAGCTGAACTGGTCTCCGTGATGTAGGAGAGCTGCCTCTCCCTTTTGAGCCAGGGCAGTGTAGCTGTCAAGCCGGCGCTGCGCCTCGACCTGCTCGCGCAGTTGCTTTTTGCGTTCGTAGACGGCACGTACGGCGGCCCTGATCTGGTCCTTGCCTTCGTCGTAGTTGGCGCGGGCAAGCTTCACGACGCTGTCTATCTGATCGGGAGTATAGACAAAATTCCAGGTGCTTAGGAAATCCGTGGTGCCGGGAGAGATTCCGGGGACTTTTTCGTTGGAGAGAAGAGGGAGATAGATGACAGCAAGGCCCGCATTGGGCTCCATCAGCCTCCATGAGGTGTCATCGGTAATTGGCTTCGTAATAGGTGGTGAGTCTGTAGATCGCTCTTCAGTAGTCCCAACCCATACAGAGCAGTAACCGAGTTCGCCAGCCTTCTCATTGCCTGGCTTGAATTTGGTTTCTTCATCAAGCTTTGCCGGCTTGATAGACTCGCGCTTCGCAGCCGCCTCACGACGATCCTTCTGGGTAGCCTGAGCTTCTTCTACCCTCCGCTCGGCCTCAGCAGCTGTGGCAGCTTGAGCTTCTGCCAGTTCCTTTCTAGCCTGTTCGGGCGTCTCTTCCGGCTTTGGCCATCCGATCCCCACTGGCCATCCCTTGATTCCTCGTTGTCGCGCGTAGCCATCTGCAACAGAAAGCCAGTTGTCTGTTTTGATGTCTGCCGAGGCATCAAACGCAATTAGGATATCGACATTTCGACCAGGCCGTAGCAGCGGATATATGGGCAAATTGTTTGACATCCCCGCATCCATGAGCTGAATGTATTCTCCCTCCAAAATACTCTTGGGTGTCGTTTTAGGCAACTTTCCGTGCATCTGATATGCGAAATTGGGGATAATAGCAGGATCTATTGGGTGTACCTTGATCAGGTTGTCATCCCGTACCGAAACCAGCTCATCTATCGTCTGGAAGCCAGTGATTGTTCTAAGAAGAGGTCTAATCTCGCGATAGTAATGACTGAGAGTTGCACAGAATGCGCTTCCAAAGATACCCATGAGAAGAGGGGTTCTGATCTCGGGAAGGTGGAATTTGTTCTCAGGAGGAACGTCCTTGCCGTCGAAAAAGCGCCTCCCGAGCGCCCACGTCGGTATTCCAGCTGAAAATTCCTCACAGAAGAACTCATAGGGCGTAATTTCGAACCACTGAAAATAAGGTTCTCTTTTCATATCCTCCACGGTAGTCGTTGTGGCATCATACTTTTGAGACTCTTGTAACTCTTCAACGGGAATTTCATGGCGAACAGCTGTATATATGGGCAACGGACGTTGTCCATGCCGCAGATATAGACGTTGATTAGACAGCTTGAAATCTCTTGCATCAACACCTAATTCTCCTCTTGGAATCAAGTATCTAGCACCCAATAAAAGCCCATATATATCGACGAGGCCAAAGTCCGCGTGAGCGTCTCCCTTTAGTTTCTCCACCAACCCGCTCAGTAAATACTTGCTTGTGGGTAGGGACGTCAGAGATTGAAAGGCGACTGGTGGGTATGCAATATGTGTCGACGCTCTCGCTTTCAAGTGCTGTATAAGAGAGCCAACGCTACCTTTGGCGAATGAGGAAAGGTAGAGCAGCTGGAGCCAACAGGAACCACTGACACCAGCGGTGTAAGTAACGCAGTCAAACAGCCCATCTTCATCTGTCGCAAACAGCGACCCACTGCCTGCTATCAGTGCTCGCAGACCACCTCCCGATCCGCACATGGCAATTGTCGGTACATCGTCGGGGTTGACATCCTTTTCTTTGAGTCCAAGGTAGTTTGCCAAAGCAGCTCGCGTAACGAGTTTCCGCTTGACAATGTACTCCTTCTCTTCATCGCAAAGCTCCGATGAGACTCGAACACTGGCAGAGTATCGAATCTCGCGGTTTATTAAAGGGTCGTGTGCTTCCTGCCATATCTCGTCCGCCAGCGATCCTGGAGATACGGATAGCTCGCGCTGAAGCTTCCTCACATAACCGGGCACGTTTTTTGACCACTCGGGGAGAATAGCATCCACCAACTTGTCAGATAGAGCGGCCCACTCAAGCTCAGCCGTAGCAGAGATGAATTCGAACTGCCGCGCGAAGTAGGCCCACGCACCCTCATCGGGCTTTTCAGTAACCAGTCGATTAGACTCATCAACATCGCCGTCTCTTCTTCCTTGCTTATCCCTTTTGGCTTTTTGGGTCTCCGACAGGCGGGCAAATTCCTCTGTTGGGTAGAGCCACCAAGTGAAAAGTCCCAAAGCGAGGACAACAGCAGGTACACTTGTGCGCTGTTGGCGTTTCGGCTGGCGTTTTGCTTGTGTGAAGAAGCCGCGATCTAGTTTCCCGAGTGAAAGTGAAGCTGGTGGGTGTCGTGCAACTCTCAGGCAAGTGCTGAGAGATATCAACGGCCGCGGCAATTTCACGGGATATCTCATGGTCTGATGTTGGTTGAGCCGCAGCTCACAAGAACCAGATCGCTAATCAAGAAAGCAATAACATTAGTCCAGATTCAAACAAAGACCTAGATTATGTCGTCATAGATCTTCATTCCAGGCAGGCAATGGTAGCGAAATAAAGCAGCATGAGGGATGGCAAATTTGTACAAGCCCAGCAATCAATGTGAGTTTTGGCGTGATGAGACAAGCTATTGAAAGCAGCTACTTTGCATTGGCGTAGACGTTACGTCAATACCAAGGTAGCTTGGTACTTTTGAGAATGCAGACTGAACACGCCACTAAGACGTAGCAGCCAGGTAGCATGCGGGAGCTTGTTTAAGAGATGTACCTTGGTAGAACCACTCTAGGCTCTTCTGTACCATACATTTACAACAAATCATTAGATTTTAAATGATTTCTAACTTTAAGGATTCCCCAGACTTTAATTTTGATGCGCAGAGCTAAAAAGGCGAGAAAACAAAAGCTATCTAGGGTAAGCGCAAGCCGGAGCTACAAGAAAATGGATGACTCTTTGAGCAAGGATTTGGTGACACACTTTCACAGGCACTGAATGTGTATTTTCCTGCATGGGCTTGTGGACCGAAGACAGTTCCGTTCTTATTTTGAATGCTTGAACTTTAAAAAAAAATCTTAACGTAGGTATTTAAATACTAGCGCTCATATTGGATCCCTAAAGTATCATGTAGAAGCGTTCGACTACCTTGATTTTTATCTCGAGGTATGATTTCATGTGAGAGTTGCTTTGGCCCACATTGCCTTCCGGGTTGTCTGAGTGCCTATAAATTGCTATGCTGCACTTTGATGATAGCATATGGAAAAGTACTTTAGGAGTACTTTCAATCATGAGCCAACAGCTAGCCCAATATGGTGCATACAGGACACACAGCATATCAGATAGCGGCTCGTTCCAGGTTGCCAGCAGGTACCCAAAAGTGGGTGGGCGCTTGTTGAAGGCAGGATGGTGGGGTTGCCGTCTTTTAGTGGAGCACAGCAGATCTCGCATAGATTTTTTGCGCCCCAAATAACTTTTTTTCGTCGCGACGGAATCGCTGCACTCCAACTCCAACCTCTGCTTAAACCAGACTCGGGGCACCAGCCATCGCATTTTTTCTCCTCATCTCCAATCTTTGAGCGGCACTTGCGTTAAACCCACAGGTGAGTCTGAGGTTCATTTGGCAGCAGCGCAGTGTATCATTCGCAAGCGATCCTGTGCTGCTTGTTGCCTGCCATCTCTCCAGAGCCAGAATTACTCACACTTCCACAGAGGCCTCAACAGATTTCCGGCCCCAAATCGCATTGCCCTTCCCTTACCGCCGGCACGTTACGCTCTCAATACCTTTTCCTCCCTCCTCTAAATATCCATCATGAGTGCAGCAGAGGCTGTCCAGAACCCTGCGGAGGCTGTGGCTCCCGTCGAGGAAGAAAAGGCCATTGAGCAGCCCGAGGTCACTGAGACCAAGGACGTCAATGAGACTGAGGAAAAGAAGAATGGCGCCAACATTCTCAAGACTACCGCCAAGATTGACCGCGAGAACTTGCAGAACAACCGCAAGTTTGACGCTTCCGTCCGGAAGGTGACTGATGACCCCGAGGAGATTAGAAAACAGGTAATGAACCCCAATAATCTACAGCTTAAAAAAAGGTCATCTTGTGCTAACCAGGGAATCGAAAAAAAAACAGGTTGAGTTCTACTTTGGCGACTGGAACTTCCCCCAGGACAAGTTCATGTGGGAGACCTGCGGAGGCTCAGAGAACAAGCCCATGCCGATCGAGAAGATTCATTCATTTAAGCGTATGCGCTGCTTCCAGCCCTACAGCGCAGTTGTTGCTGCCCTCAAGGAGAGCAAGGTCCTTGAGGTGTCGGGAGAGGAAGGCAAGGAGGTTGTCAAGCGCAAGGTGCCGTACAAGCCCATGCCTGCTTCCAAAGCCAAGGCCGAAGCTGCCACCGTCTACGTCAAGGGCTTTGGTGACGAGCAGCCTGATACCCAGTTCGAGTTGGAGACCTTCTTTGCTCAGTTTGGTGAGGTTAATGGCCTGAAGCTTCGCCGCACAAACGAGAGCCTGTTCAAGGGCTCCGTCTTTGTCACTTTTGTGGATGAGGAGACGGCTAAGAAATTCATTGCCACGGACCCTGCTCCCAAGTGGAAGGACCACGACTTGAAGATTATGTCCAAGCATGATTACTGCGAGGAGAAGAGCGAGCTCATCAAGCAAGGAAAGCTGGTACCAAGCGGCGCAAGCCAAAAGAAGTTTTTCGAGGGCAAGGATTTCGGCAAGAAGAATACCCGTAATGGATCTGGAGATCAAGACGACTGGAAGAAGCGACGTGACCAAGACCAGAAGAACGGATTCAGAGACCGACGTGGAGGTGGTCGCGGCCGGGGCCGTGGTGGTCGAGGCCGGGGCGGCCGTGATGGACGCCGTGATCGCGACTCAGGCAGAGAGGAGTAAGCAATCCTGATTGATCCGAGTGATTACGTGCCAGAAAACTAACAAGCTCTCTAGGAAACGCGTGGATGCTGCCGCCACCAACTTGAAGAGACCCCGAGAGGACGATGCCGCCGCGGCGCCAGCAGCTAAGAAAGTTGATACCAAGGATGAGTGAATGAGTTGCCAGAGCCGAACAGGTTTTTGATTCACTTTTTCAGCTCCTCAGGTCAGAGATGTGGGACGACTTGTTCCTTTGATTATCTGATCATCATGGACCGGCCACCTAAAAAAAGGTGCTTTGCCCGCACTTGGCTTTGGTCTGCCTAAACCTCCAATTCATGGGTTAATATTGGGCGAATGTTCCTTTTTGTTTCGGGTATTCTGCATGTTTCGATGGCATGGGTATATTTCCCACCTACAGAAAGTAGGCGTTGACTGAGATAGTTGGTCAATATATAGCGGCTGGCAAAAATATTGAGCCTGCCGTGTCTCATTTTACCAAGTTTCCATTAAGCTTCTGCTGTGAAAGAACAAGTAATGCTATGTTATTATACCGGTGACATGTTTGGTCGGCTGTTGAAGAATGTTGCGTTGTTGTTGACCGTTACCTGGTACTAAGGTTAATAGGGTTCTTACTGGTCCGCTCGTAGCTTCTGAGTCCCAGGACCAACACTCAACACTAAGCCAACTACATGTATTATCATAATCATTGAAACCAGGCCTTTGCATAGTCTCCATTTTAAATGTCAAACTCACACCGTTCTTTTGTCAAAAATGCCCCTATGCCGAGCCAAAAGGAGAAAAAAGAGTACATAGCTGTAGTAACTTATTCGGAGATGGGCGCTACTAACGGAGAGGCAGCCCACTAAATCCGGCAAAAAAAAAAAAAAAAAGTTCCAACTTTTTTCTAACACGAGAAAATAGGCGTTAAAACGCCGTTCCAAGAAGTAAACCCCGAATCAAGCAATTTTCGAGACTCGTTCTCCCAACTCTCTTATTCGTGAGCCAATGTGTTTCTTTTTTCTTTTCTGTCTGATGAAACCTTCTTCTCGTCTCCTCGTATTCGCGTTTTTATGTACACATCATATGTCATATAGATAGATAGCCGTATCAAGTCGTATATGCATTGCCAATCAAGGGCGTATATGTAAACGGAGATTCCGTGGCATCCTACACTAACATGAGCCAACCTGCCCCTTTAAGCCCGAGTTTCTTGGCTAGGGGGGGTAGTGGGCAAGATAAGTAATAGGCAAAAATGGGCAAGTTTTTCCTGTGCCTGTGCCGTTTTTCGCCTCCAACAACAGCATCCTCGGTGCCGCATCGGCGAATTTGGGGGGAGAGAGAAGGAAGAGGGCTGAATCCCGATCTCTCTCTCAATCGATCGGATGAAGCTGCCGTGCAGTCGGTGTCGGCCAGCATTAGGTGTGGATTCGAGCATGTAAGAGAAAATCGGTACCCCCCTTCATACCTGGATTTTTTATTTCCGTTTCCTTTTTTCTTTCTTCTTTTTTTCAAGGTTTGTACTTTTGTTCGTTTGTTTGTTATTGTTTATTTATTTGTTGTGTCTACGCCAGTCACTCGCTTTACAACCTCGTCGGCTTCGGACTTGGATCGATTCTCATGTCGCGTGCTCTTCGGTTTTGTCATTGATCCAAGTCTTGCGTGTGTTGGAAAGGCGATTGCTTGATTGATTGAGCAGTGCTCTTTCGATTGGAAACAAACAAGCAAACAAACCAAAAAAATATATATATTATCCATTATTCTTTAAAGAATCATCTTTGGGACCCAATTTGACATGAAAAGTCGCTGTTCCAATCCACACTGCTTATAAGTTCGCTTAGGAGGATTCCTATCCCCCCAAGCATTCACTGAAGTTCATAATGTCTGGAACAACTGCCCCGGAGTCCAAGTCGCCGGCGGAGATTACCTCTACGGTTTCTCACCAGAGCGAAGACCATGAGAAACATGACGAGAAATCCAATCTCGACTCTGAGAAGCATGAGTATTCGGCAACGCTGTCTGACTCGTCCGAAGAAGACGACTCTTCGACCATTAACCAGTCCGAAAGGGGGTTGCCTCTGTCCCGAGGACAGTCTCTCGCGCGAACAGTATCTGAAGTGAGAGACGGCATTCAGAATCAAAGAGATTTGGAATTAGGAGAAGATGTTATTGAGAAGTCACCTACAATTCGACCCGATGACCCGAATCTGGTCAAGTGGAACGGCCCTGATGACCCGGAGAATCCAAAGAACTGGATTCACAGCAGGAAATGGGCTGCTGTTTTTTGCAGTACGTGGCAAAATACGAAAAATCACCTTCTTTTCCGCATGCTGGGATGAGTGTATCGTTATGAAGGCTAACGTGATTTATAGTATCTTGCTTCACCCTCATCTCACCCGTTGCGTCATCCATGGTTGCCCCTGGCCTCCCTCAAATCAGCAAAGACTTGCACATCACGGAAGAAATCGAAAGTGCACTGGTGCTGTCCATCTTCGTGGCCGCCTACGCTGTCGGCCCCTTGTTCTGGGGTCCCTTATCCGAGATGTACGGCCGAGTCATCGTCGTCCAGATCTCAAACTTTTGGTTTCTCCTTTTCAACCTGGGCTGCGGACTCGCCAGGACGGAAGCCCAGATGTTCATCTTCCGGTTCCTCTCGGGCATTGGAGGATCGGCTCCTCTCGCCATTGGTGGAGGATTGCTGGGAGACCTGTTTACCGCCGAGGAGAGAGGAAAGGCGATGAGCATATACTCGTTGATGCCGCTGCTCGGTCCGGCTCTTGGCCCCATTGCCGGCGGCTGGGTTACTGACCGGACGACTTGGCGATGGGTTTTCTACAGCACCACAATTGCATGTGGTGTCATTCAGACTGCAGGCCTCTTTTTCCTCCAGGAAACATACGCGCCGGTACTATTACAGCGCAAGAAAGCAGCGCTGATCAAGGAGACTGGCAATACTAATCTCGTCACTGAATACGACAACCCAGACCGCACCGTGCTACAAACGTGGGTTATTGCGCTTACACGACCATTCCGCCTACTGGCTACGCAGCCTATCGTGCAGGTCATGTCTCTCTACATGATGTATCTCTACGGCCTGACCTATCTGATCCTCTCTACATTCGCCACTCTATGGGCCGAAGAGTATCATGAGAACCCCGGCATTGCGGGACTCAACTACCTCTCTCTCGGATTAGGATTCTTCCTAGGCGCCCAAATCTGCGCACCGCTTCAGGATCGCATATACGCTGCCTTGAAGAGACGCTACGTCCCAGACGGTGGCCCCGGCCGCCCAGAGTTCCGCGTTCCTATGCTCATCCCCGGGGCCATCATCATGCCCATCGGCATCATGATCTACTCATGGACCGCCGAGAAGCACACGCACTGGATCGGTCCCAACATCGGCGCCGTAGTGTTTGGCTGCGGCATCATCATCGGATTCCAGTGTATCCAGGGATACATGGTGGACTCGTACACGCGCTACGCAGCCAGCGCCGTAGGTGCCGTGACGGTACTGCGCAGCTTGGCAGGATTCGGATTCCCGCTGTTCGCGCCGACAATGTACAATAAGCTCGGATACGGTATCGGCGGGACGGTGCTCGCTGCGTGTGCCATTGGCATCGGGTGGCCGAGTCCCATCTTCTTGTGGTTTTACGGACCAAAGCTGAGGGCTGCGAGCAAGTTTGCGGCATAAAAGAAGAGATGAAAGAGGTGTTTTAGGAAGAAAAAAAGAAGAACAAGAACTAGGGACGGTAATGAAGAAAAATGGACGATTCTATGGTGGAAGCGCGATACTAGACGTAGATGGATGGCAAAGATTGGATATCACATTATGACGAGCAAGTATGAGAATCATGTATTTAGAAGCATTCAAAAGCACGTCGCTACGAGATGAGTAGATATAAATATAAATAATGTAATTGAAAACCATAATTTCTTCCATCTACAAATACTTTTTCTCTTTTTCTATTAACCAAGTCGTTTTCCTTTCCAAGATCAAATAACCCCTGAATTTCTCTCCAACTTCTTGCATGTTCCCCCCCTTACACAGAGTAATCCATGACCTTGTCACCAATCACGCCCCAAAACTCCTCGACGAGCTCCTTCTGCCCGCTCGGCGCTCCTCTCACGGCGAGATACACCCTCTCGTCCACCGCCGGATTCCACTCGCCCGGGTTTCCGCTCGCCATGATGCCGCCCGCCTCCTTGAGGATGCACCATCCCGCGCAGACGTCCCACGCCCAGCAGCCGCCCTCCCAGTACGCATCCATCTGTCCAGCCGCCACGGCAGCAATGTTGAGCGCCGCGGAGCCGAGCGACCTGAGAGAGTGGACCATTGCGCCGCCGGTTTCCTTGGTAGCGGCAAGCTTCTTGAACACCTCCGTCTTGAGCTCGTAGTTTGGCCCGTCGCGGCTAGAGCCCCATTCAATGGCAACGAGAGCGTTCGCCAGACCCTCGAGAGGACGAGGAGATGCGGCGAGGGGCAGCTTCTGGGGGGTTGTGCCCTTGATACGGGTCATGTACGCGCCGTGGGACTTGATGGCCGTGAAGAGCAGGTCCTGGTAGGGATTGTAGATGACGCCGATGACGGGCTCGCGGTCGATGGCGAGGCCGAGGGAGATGCAGGCGTTGGGAAAGGAGTGGATGAAGTTTGTTGTTCCTGAGAGGAGATTAGTTTGAGAGGGAGTAATTTGGGGATATAATGGCATGCTTGAAGAGGGGTGGGAGAAGGAGGAGGAGGAGGAGAAAGAGAGAGACGCAGTGGCTCAGCAGGACGGACAGGCCAGCTTGGACGAAGAGCCATCCGCCACCACCACCTACATCCATGAAGCGTATTGGTTTGAAGGATGGGCTGAGACTAGCTACCCAGGCCCCAGGCACAAGGCCACCGGT
>PXNZ01000017.1:0-201088 GCA_003012085.1 Trichoderma brevicompactum
TGTTTATTCTATGCTGAGTCGGTGCTTGACAAAGAGTCACTAAGTCTTTTGAATCCAGTTTTGAAAACATGTGATTATTTGCTTAGATATGGAGTATGCTCGCGCTGGGTTCCCAGCTGTCATCTCAGTAGGGCATCTGGAGGATATTGAGCTAATGTTTGGCTATTTGCAGCATGATGGAGCAGGTCAGAGATTATGGTCTAAGCCTGATGGAGTTGATCCAGTTTGCATTTATGCTCGACCACCAAAGGACTAAGGCACGGACGAGTACACGGACGAGTAGGCGGACGAGTGTGCGGACGAGCACACGGACAAGCATTTGGATAAGTATCACCACAACTTGTCAGCACTTAAGAAGTCATGCGATCGTGGAGTGTTCGAAGAAGGTACAAGATCCATTATGTATTGTGAAGTGGTATCACTGTAATTGTTTGCCTGTCAACTTCTATCTGAACTTGAAACTTACTATCGACATATGATTATGATTTCCTCTATCGTTAAGGTACAAGAAGCTGCTGGCCAACTAAACTTGGCAATTCATGCAGCAAGCAAGGGCTTGTTGATAATTTGTACTCTATGTACGCTGCGGATAGGTACAGGATTGAGCTACGTAGTTAGTAGGGTCACTAATAAGAAATAAACAAACGTATATATTGAGTTGTAACAAACACCCCCCATTTGGTGCAATGGAAGCAATATCTCAACACTGCATCTACATTAGGCATGTATTGCGATGGCATTACAATATGCCATTATCAAGTAGATGTAGGAATATTTTCTATGTATAGCGTTTGCAGCATTCTCCGTGGTCAATTCATTATTGCAATCAATTCCCCAAGTGTGAGTCGTTCAATGAATACAGTAGAGTGTACTCCGTATTTTACAGACGAAATACTGAAAATAACAGCTATAACGGATACCGTGTAGGGTAGGGTATGAAACACACTCCGTGTTACGTTGGCACTATTTTCAACCTTCACAAGGGGGGCAATCTCTGGCAGGGGTCTGTTGTCTGGGTGTCCCAGACATCTTGTCTATGCCCTGTAAGAAGCCAGAGTAAGAGAGACCGAGCTAAAAAAAAATTTCTTCTCCCCTGACTCGGCACTTGATAGTTTGACGACGTCTTCTATGGTTTCGATCAAGGTAGACAGCACATAGCTATAAAAATAGACATAGGCTGGTTTCGGCAAATTCAATTTTCCACTTATTACTGCCAAGGATTTTCACGCCTCAGGCAATTGCCCAATTGGTTAAACTTACCATGGGCTAAATGTTGGATGCTAGCATGCGAAGTGCATTCGGCGCGTACTAATAAGCTCCGTTGAATGTATAGGGCAAAGTGTTCCCTCTCGAGTAGGATTATCGAGTGTGCACGATATCACTCCACTCAGAAGTATGCGTGCCCAACTTAACCTAACAGGTGCCATATTTCTAGAACCAATACAGCGTCCGAGTAGCTCCAATGCTCTAATTCTTTATTATTCAGTTTTCTGGATAAACAATGTGCAAAGCTCGCTCAAACTCTACAATACGCTTTTTCCTGATAGCTATGTTTAAACAGCTGACTAAGCTTTACATTGCAAGTTCATTTAACAGCTATGCAAAGAGATGCATTTAGCATAACTGCTTGAGTGAGACAACAAGCACGATTTCTGCGCTGACAACCGATATATAGATAGCAAATTGCGAGGCTGCCCAGAAAGAGATACTATCGATAAACATATAATAGATATTATGACTGAATGCACTCATAGATGGTGGGGAAATAATCCAGAACTAGAGATGAGCGCACATATATTCCAACAGGCGCGAGAGTCAGGAGTTTGATCGCTGATCATGCAACATGTTAAATGTTAAAGACTCGTATAAGAAAAATAGAAAGCCTTATGTGTTGGAATGTCAAGGAGAAATGTAGGAATTGTATTGGCCATTTACAACGTTAGCTTTTGCTAATTGCAAAGCCCTTAGGTGACGGCGCGTGGCAGTAGGCAGGCATATATTTATAGAGCAGCTAAGCGCTTGGGGAAGGCATCCCAATTTGCACTCACACTCTCTAACGCCGTCATTGTGGTGATCTCTGACGTTGTGGCTGGTCTTTTATACTAACCTTCAACTACTTCAGTCACATCTCCCGCAATTGCGGACACGATAGCACTTATATTAAATCATGCTATACAAAACCTCCGATTATGTAAAGTTCATCTGATCAACACCATAGGTCATTCCTATGATCAGGTCTTAATTAAATTAACTCTGTGATGTAGTGTCTGTATAGCTGAAGTTGACGCCGAATATACTCGGCAACTTATGTTTGAAGTTGGGTAATCAGGACTTTGGTATCATTATATCCAGAAATCTCCCTTTACTCATTAAATTATATATCATGATTTTGTTGAAATGGTTAACATGGGTATATTGATGATAATGAAAGTTCTTGATTATCTAGTTACAAAGTCGGGGGCAGGACCTCTTATATATACACAATGTATGAGATCCAGACACATCGGACCAGGGCTACCCTGTAGGTTGATAGATTTCGTCTATCCCATCAAAACTACCAACGGTTTGATGGATTGAAGAGTTTTGAAACTGGCCAAAGAAACGCTAATATAGTCGTTGTATTGGAAAATCGGTAATACTAGCTCAGCACACGATATGATGTAAAATCAAGTAGTTTGTTCATTTTCTTATTTAGATAGTTCAGCTAACACTGGTTCGACATGGCTTAAGCTTGAGTGCAACCTGAGAAGCTTATAAGTCGGCCAAGATATTATACGGATAGGTGAAATGTAGTGTCTCCCACTTCCACACCAAACCCTCGTCTGAAATATCTTGTATGTTAACGCACGGACAGACATTTGAGTACCCTGTTGCTACAATGTGTGATGTACTCTTCATTCCCTTTGTCATTGGACCAGAGTAGTGATTTCTTAATATTTCTATATTATACTTACTTAACGGTAGTTATCATTTAGTTGCCAATGATATACTCTGCTCGTTGAAACAAACATGGCAACAATACAAACCACAGTCCTCCAAATCACCTGGAACATGAAAATTCTAGAAACAATACTATCCATAATACCACGTTTGTATCTCGGGACTTTTGATTGTTGTTTCGAGATATATTATATCTATATATGAGAATAGAAGACTAGCCACCCCATCGCTCTTTCTGCAGGCTACCTACCACAACTACTAAACTCATCGTATACAAGCTACCTATTAAATCAAGCTATTGCCACTAACCTTCTTTCACTTAGATCCTAGGCTCATAAAGTACTTCAGCATCCTGGGGTAGTCTGGAGTTCCCAAACCCGTTACCGGATCCCAACCTTTGGCAGCCGAGAAGCCAGAAGTACCACAACCAGCTGAGTTACCGACTGTGACATCGTTTAGAACGCTAGGGTTGGCATACAACGCTGGGGTGACAAAGCCGAGTGTGGGCTTGCCCGCCTTCAGCCGCTCTCCATTAATACGGTTGAGAATAGAGGCGACAAGGGGAGCAGCCGCTGATGTGCCGCCACGGCGGAAGACCACACCAAAGTCAATAGTGACAACATTCAAACCATTTGCGGAGACGTCAGGAAATCCGCGACCACCACGGTTAAAGAGGCCACCACCTGCACCAATGTCCTTGCCCCATGTGGTGTTGTAGGACTTGTAAGGCGATGGGTTTTCACGAAAGTACTTATCGATGGCACTTTTCTGCCATTCAGGAGTAGGGTAAATATTTGAAAAGCCACCACTGGAGGGAAGGTCGATGGTACCGATCTCATTGCCTTCTTTGCCGTCGTGATTACCTGGAGCCAGTTGTGTTGAACCGACGGCCAGGACATATGGGCAATTGGTCAACGCCAATGGGTTGAAAATGGTGCTATTCCCGTTGGCATCTTCAATACAGGAGCCACCATTGCCGGCGACGCCGAAATCCCCCGTTGCCGCGACTACCGTCACGCCTTGTAGGCTGAGCTTCATCCACTCGCTGCACTGGCGTCGGTCGTAGTTGACACTCCGCTGCTGCTCCTCTGGGCTCCAGGAGATGGAGATGACGTTGGTGGGCTTGAAGACGCCGCACATCCTCTCCCCTTTGTAACCATTCGGGTCTGGGTAGACTGGGTCGTACTCGGGGCTGTCACCCGTAATATTGAAAGCGGTACGGTTGCAGTAGCTGCCGTCCAGAGCATCGAGAAAGGTATTAAAGTACCCCTGAGTCAAATTCACCTCATAATTGAGGTCATCGACGAAGTAGACACGGACATTCTGCGGGTGGACGATTGGATAGGCGACGATAATATCCAGCATAGTCTCCCCATCGCCAGTGGTGGAGCCGCTCTGATCATCAACCAATATAGGAGCGCCATCAATTGAATTTATCAAAGGTGTGGTGTTAGTAGGAATGAAACTAAAATGCGTGTCAGCCCTGTTTTTTTCATGCTTTGGAAAGTTTGAAGTAGCTCACGGTGAGAAGGTTTTGAAGAACAGGCTCAATGCGGTTTGGTTGTACGGCTGTCGCTCATAGATGCCCAGCTCATTGCCCTCGACGGCAGACTGACCGAGAGGGATGTTGTACATGTTGCGAATACAACGGGGGGTGATGTAATCATTGCAGTTGCTTGTGACTTCATGGCCAAACGGCGGAGATGCGGTAACATCGTTGTTTGGATTACGCAGCTCAGCATCTCGACGAAGCTTGCGCGTCTTGTCCTCCCCAGAAATTTGTAGCTTTGTAACAGCTGGTGTAATGTAGTCGATGTGGTCCAAAAGCTCGGCCGGAATTGAATACTCCTCCGTCCCGACATGACGAGAGCCAGTCTCCTTGTGCTCATAGACGTCATACGTTGCATTGATGAGTTTCTCAAGCTCGTCTACAGTAGCATGAAATTGTATCCATTGTCGATTGTTGGATTGAGACACACGATCCAACGTGATGCCCTCGGCTTCCAACCAATTATGGACCGCATCAACGCTGTCCTGATGTGGTGCAAACAGATCATTCACCTCTTCTTGGGTCATATGTTGGCCATAATTGGGTGAGTCAGGGTCGGATCTTGATAAGAGTCAGTCATGTCAAGATCACCGGGGCTGAATAATCGCATACCTTTCCATGAGTAGCTTGTGGCCATGTTCGAGATTTTGTTGAGTCAGGCCGATGCGTACAGGGAGCAAGCCGCTGCGATTGATGCTACCCAGTTTGAGCCATTGGTCTGTGGACTCAACTGCACGCTCATGGATCACATGTTTAGCCAATGAAGTCCCAACAAGCGTCGCCGCTCCGGTGCAGAGCAGCGTCCAAGGTGTGCGTGATAAGCGCATGTTTCAATGGATAGTTTGAAAAAAGAAAGGTAGTTTGTAGAGAAGACAAGTGAAAGAAAAAGAGCGGTTGAATTACATTGAAATACTACTATCAATTGTTGAGCATAGTCTGACTGGAGTTCTGTATAGAATAGAGCACCCCAGCATTCCGGGTGTATTAACCGCGAATATTAGCATGAAACAACCATAATCGTATCGCGTGGATCCGGTCCATGCCCTGTGAGAATGATGGATTATATCCGGTAAGAATTAAGGGGGGATTCACGGGAAATTTCCTTTACAAGTATTGCTGACTGACTTTCCTTGATTTGACGCTCGCTTTTCCGGTACTGGTACCCGCCGGACGTTTGATCGGCATACACTAATCGCCATCGGCATTACATATGACCTTGCGGAAGGCTTCCGAGAACTCCGACCCACGGAGGGAGCAGAATATGCAATCTGAGGTAATATGTGGGCATGACGTTATGCTACAGAGGTAAGTGTGAGGCGGTCAAAGGGACTTCCCAGTAAATTAACATAATAGTTCAAAAAACACCTACAAAACTCAGGATTCTAATGGTTAATCTCAAGGTTCTGATTCTATATAATGTTAATACAAAGTAGGAAGGTGGTGCCCTATGCTTCGTATCTATCAGCTGCATATGTCGTATTCATAAATCGCAAACGTCCTAAAGCTAAAAAGTGTTGAGTAAGAAGGCTGTGCTGCATGCCTGTAGAGTACTTCGTATAGCTGTACGCTCCGTATTGACAGATTACAAATCACAAATGAGGTAAAACGAAAACGTACAGGGCAACGTACGGAGTGGTGTTGGATACTTTATCCTTTTGTAAATAGTATAAGCTGAAATGCCCTATACTTACACTATTGTGTTGTATTAGAATATCGATTAGTTGAAGTTGGAACCAATTCTGACTTTCAGCAACTGAGATGAAGCGTGTTATTTGAATAGCAAACTGCGGGGTTAGCGATCAACAAATGTCTATTATCCGACAGTTGGGTTTCACCCTGGTTACCAGCTCTTCGGACTTGGTCCCAGAGTCCGAACAGTTAGTTATCAAAAGTGGAACCAATGCGTTGTTCTATGTAGCCAGGTTCCCGCCCGGTTAAAGACGAGCCTATATTCATATTATCCTTCATAGACCGCAACAATCAGTTCATTATCCGCATTTAGAAGGTAGGGGAGCGGCAAGTCTCAGGAGGTGTGTTACTAAGTTGGAGGTTAGAAATGATGGAAATTGGAAGAAGAAAAGACAATGACCGGTACTTGGTGTATGAACTATAAATTGCACAGGTTAGATACTTCCAAAGTATAGGATTGCAAATCTGGAGCAATACAAGTTTTCACCCTGCTCAAAATGAAGGGTTCCGTTAGTGCTACCGTTGTAGCAGCTCTCTTTAACGTGGTTGCCTCTCGTGTGGCACCATTAGATCACGTACAGCATGAATTGCGTGACGAGCACTTTGGAAGCCATTGGGCGAAGAAGGGCCGCATTGAAGGGGCTGTCAGTGTCCCGGTGCGAGTTGGCCTGACCCAGAGTAATCTGGATAAGGGCGAGGCCCTGCTGATGGATATTTCGCATCCTGACTCTGAGAATTACGGGAAGCACCTCTCAGCGTCCGAGGTCGACGAACTGTTCGCCCCATCACAAGACAAGATTGATGCTGTTACTGCATGGCTCAAGTCTGCTCTTAGCGATAGGCTGATTACTCTCTCTCGAAGCCGGCAATGGCTGGAGTTCAATGCCACGATTGTGGAACTTCAAGATCTCCTGCATACGGATTACCACGAATATGAGAACAAGTTAACTGGCAGAGCAGTGCTCGGTTGCGATGAATACCACGTTCCGATGCGAATTCGAGATCACATTGATTTTATTACGCCTGGCGTTATGTTTCTCGAGATCAGAAAAAGGGCTGATAACTCGGTTCACAGCTTTGGTTCAATGCTGCCTGGAGTGAGACCTATCTCCAACTTTCTGCCGGAATACCAAAATAACCCTTTGAACTGCTCTTTTGTGGTCACTCCAGAATGCGTGCGTGCTCTCTACAACGTCTCGGACAAGCCCCAGGGGCATCCAAATAACTCAGTTGGTATCTACTCAACCCAGGGGCAGCGCTACAGCCCAGAAGGCCTCAACACCTTCTTCAAGTATTTTGCACCCGAGATCCCACAGGGCACGACCCCAACATTCGCAGGCATTGACGGAGCGCCGACGCCTAGTCCGTTGCCGTATGACGCCGCCGAGGAGGCCGATCTCGACTTCCAGGCAGTTTATCCTCTTGCCTACCCGAACGAAGTGGTCAACTACTTAGTTGACGACATGTTTTATCAGGGCGGCGGCGATGGGGTTAGCGGCCTCTTCAATACATTCCTCGATGCTCTCGACAAGTCTTACTGTACGTACTCTGCGTATGGTCAGACGGGTGACCTCCCAGGTGTTGATCCAGTCTATCCCGATCCTCACGAGGGCGGCTATGACCAGCCGGAAATGTGCGGCGCCTACACACCGACCAATGTCATCTCCATCTCGTATAACGAAGACTCACTAAGTCTACCAATGAACTATCAGCGACGCCAGTGTAATGAGTGGATGAAGCTAGGCCTACAGGGAGTCACCGTTATCAATTCTTCTGGAGATGGAGGCGTAACCGGATTTGGCCTCAGTTGTGACCGCGGCACCTTTGGCACTGTGAATCCTGCAGACTGCCCATTTGTTACCGCCGTCGGCGCAACAAACATTACAGCCGGTCGTAATGCTCATGATATTGGAGTTGAACACGCGGCGAGCTTTAGTGGCGGCGGCTTCTCCGACATCTTTGGAACACCATCATACCAGGCCGACGCGGTTCAGTCATACTTTAACCACCATCCCCCGCCCTACGATTTCTACAACATCACGCTCAACGCTACCCACAAAGGCGGCGTATATAACCGCGGCGGCCGCGGCTATCCCGACATCTCCGCGGTAGGGACGAATTTTATTATATGGGTCGAGAATAGTACCACACTCGTGGATGGGACGTCTGTCTCCGCACCCATCTTCGCAGGCCTTATTACGCGTATCAACGCGTTCCGCTTTGATGCAGGCAAGAAGCCTGTTGGGTTTGTCAACCCGGTGCTGTATCAACACCCGGAGGCGTTTAACGACATCACAGTTGGTAACAATCCGGGCTGCGGCACTGACGGTTTCAGCGCGGTCAAGGGATGGGATCCGGTAACTGGCCTAGGCACGCCAAACTACAGCAAGCTGAAGGAGATTTTCATGAAGTTGAAGTGAGAGATTTAGCCTAATGGTATATTAAACATATAAGGCCATACTGGGTTGGTTATATATGTTATGGGTCACTATATCACTTAATATAGACCAGCGTTGCACAGTGTGCTCATTCTAATTTCTGTATTATGAAATCTTTTTCTCGCCAAGTATGTACAGGTATCGGCCGAGGAACTATTACCATATTTTGCCAGGTAATTTGTTTTTCCTGTCAAGTGTTACTATCAAGTATCGTGATAAAGGAATACGGGCGGGGTGACTGTTACCTGCATTTTATGTCCATAGTTAGTACCTCTGAGCCTCTTTCCATAATTATGTTGTGAAAATCAAATCCGTGTTATTCCATGCGAATTCTAGGCACTGCCTTCAACAACGCGTCGCTGCTTTTACATACACCAGCTCAGGCACTCACGAACTTCTCACCCTAAGCTTCAATACATTAGGAATTTCTCAGTCTAATGCCACAACTAGGAGGGGTGTAAACAGCAGCGGGCCGATTCACTGTCCTAGATCACGATCCCCACGAAAACACTCTACTGGGCGTGCGCGGACGCAGGATGGAAGTCTTTAGTACGGCGCCCTAGCGTAGACGAAAAAGCAGCTAAGAGCGTAATGAATATAATAACAAGACTAAACAAAGTATCCTTTTAAGTTGATACATTCCTCACGAATCGTCTTCAGATTTGTCAGCACCAACAACTTCCATCTGTTCTTTTTTACCAATCATGTCAGGCAGCTCATCTACTGCCTCTCCAGACAGAACCAGGGCTTCCCTAGCCAAGACCCCAACGGGAAAAATGTAATTTATGGCAATGAATAATACGAAAGAGATTGCGAGACCGATAAGAAAGGAAATGTTGTAAAGATGTATCCAGTTCTGGTACTTTTCGTCCGTATAGCCATTGGCAGTCGCCACGAGGCCAGCTATTCTGGGTCAGCTGCATGCTATGAGGGCCAAACTCGGGGAGACAAACGTAATCCTGGCCACATGCATAGGGTAAAAACTACAAAGGGTCGCCAATTGAACCCATGCTGATACCAATACACTGAAGACTTGTTTCCAACGTAGAGATCGTTCAGCTGTAGTTTACGTCGCCAATGGATATGATAGTCGGCCAATAGGATGCCTCTGTATAAGTATTAGCTGCCGTATTTAGTCCCAAGGTGTTTTATTTCATACGTCAGCGGCCCCATGAATACGCCGAAGCCGCTCAGAACCGTGAGGAATTTGCTTGCCGTTGCGAGAAGCTGCCATGGTCTAAAGAATGAGTCAGCCAAAACTCAGCTGTCACTGGCGATGAAACCGTTTGTAAAACGTACTGCGTTGCTATGCCCACAACCATCATGACGTATGAACCGCGTCGGATATTGATGTACTTTGGCCACAATCCGGCCAAGTCCATGCCGGTGGACATTGAATTTAGGACAATGGAAATCTGAGGATTAGTGTAAGTATGCGCCTCACAACCTAGAAATAGAGTGAAAAGTGTAGATGCTTACTGAAAGCTGTGAAGCCACCAACCCAATGCCTGCAAAGAAGACCGCCGCTCGTACTCCTGGACTGGAGTGGTAATGCTCCTGCACTGCTGCCAGTAAATAGATGGGATTCCAGAGAATCTCTCCACCCAATATATGATTCGATGCACTTGTGGCAATGATACCAATGACGGCGGTTACTGTAATTGTCAGTGGGGTTGCAATGAGTTGGGACAGAGTGGGTGAATGTTTAGTCTTTGCATATCGAGTCCAATCGGATTGGCCGAGCGTCCCAGAGCCCCAAGCACCGAGCACCGCGGTGATACCAAACATGAAAGCCCAGCCCACGTTTGGAGCATCTGTTCTCTTGTGAAAGAGCTCACCAACCCCATCGGCAGTTGAGACGCTCCTTAATCAAGTGTTAGTTGACATAGTGTACCGGCTTAAGCAGGTGACTTGATTAATCTCACCAGATCAATATACCGAAACAAGAGCCGCAGAAGAGGAAGAAACAAATAACAAAAGGAATCTGGAGCTTCTCCGGCCTGATGAGGATGGCTGGGATAAAGGCACACATCCAGATGACAAGCCCGATGAAATCATTCGTCGCAAGGTGAGAGCTTTCGCTAAAGCTATTTCGCATATGAGCGAGGCCTATGAAAATGAGTCAGAAGATTATAATTCCCAATTAAATGCAAGCCTTATTTTGTATCGCCATATTCTCACCAGGAATGATGGCTCCAAGGGTGACCCTCGTTGCCTGAGCACCCCAGAATGCCTGAATCCCAAACCAGATACAACCTGTAAAGCAACGAATAATCACGGGGACTGTATTTGTATTATTTTAGTAGTCTGGAAGCAAGAGAATACTCAAGGAACTCATACGTACAGTACGATCCCCTCATTCCCCACGAGAATCTACTGGAAACAGTAAAACCAATGTTGTGTTTTGCTCCGGGCCACCCGGCCACAACGGCAAGACAGCCAGTGAGAAAGCCTCCTAGTATCTAATAATCAGTTAGTTATATCATTATTGCACACATTTCAAGTGCGATGATCGTACAAGTACTCCAATTGCCTCTGCGGGGCTAAGCCCAAAGGCGAGCAGTGTGCTGCCCAAGGACCACGCAGAGAGATTGGATCCAGAGACAGTCCAGTAACCTATTGTCTTGATCAGTATTTCTACTGGCTGAGAGTTGTAGGATGCATGCTACCGAGATAGGACCATGTGTGAAATGTTCGGCGATCTGGGGGAATTGGGATCAAGTCGCGGTTACACCAGGTGGTATTTTCATAGTTGGCATCTTCGTCTTTGGGACTGTTGCTCTAAATTAGCACTAAATCATGGCATCGTGTGATATGAATTACTGACCATTCAAGCTTATGCTTGACTGCTGCCCAGCGAGTGCTCATGGTAGATGGAAAGAGGGCTCGATTTTTTACAGCGGGGAGGTCGAGACTGAGCGTATGATGCTTCCCAGCGGATCTATGGTAGATCTAGAAGTGACATTGATACTTGGAAATCAAGGGGATAAAGGATAAGAGAGACTTTTTATAGCCCGACTTCCTTTGGCCTTGGCACTTCTTCTGGGCTTCTATCTGGCTGTCTCCTGGTGCAGCTGATGATAACAAGTGACGAGGTCGCAAAGCGGCCAACTGTAGTATGTGATCAAGATAGAGACGCACTGGCGCCGCGCTATGATGATGACCAATGGCAACGAGCCGGTGGAACGAAGGGAAAGAGATTTGAATGTCTGGGGAAATCACTAGCGCTTTTCCTAGGTCATAGCCTTAATGAGAACGTGTCGGATTGCATTTTGCGGGGTGATAAGTTTCAAATTATTGGCCATGCGAGTGACTTCAATAGTAGATAGGCATTAATAGATTGCTTAGTTTAGAGCGGCAGACAGGACCAGCGCTGATTCACCTTATCTGGGGGGAATCAGCTCCGAGGTAAAGAAGTTGTTTCGGCAAAGGAAGGCTTTGCAAGTATAAGTTCGCCGCTACTAGTAACAGCACTAGTCGAGTATTAGCACGAACCACCGAAACCATGGCCATGATAAAGCATAAGCCACGCCGGCCAACTTAACTCATTACTTCCCCGCCTCACCAAGCCAGTGAATCCATGAATTGATGTAACGCATTTGAAATCATCACCTCTCTTCAGACTCTGTGGGCCCATGGGTGTACATCGCCGGGCGGGCAACGAGCATGAATTCTTCAAACAGCACCTCTACGCCGAGCGATGAAGTCGCCGTCGATAGTATGCCGCGGCAACAATCTCGCCGGCGTCGACGCCCTCCTCGAAAGTTTGTAATCAAAAGCACCTTTGGTAACCCTCGACGGCCGAGGAGCCGGAAAAACCGTCCGTGTGACGCTTGCCGGAAACGCAAGACAGCGTGTGTTATTGCTACCGATCCGCCTTGTAAGTCTTCTTTCCTGTCATTCTGGCATACTCGATCCTTTGACTCCTCGTCAAGTTTCAGTGTTGCTGTAGATTTGCCTGTAGCTTGTTCAATCAATGTAACCGTAACTGTTAGGTCAGTCATGTAGGCGGAGAGGCATCGCATGCCAGTCCACGTCGACGACAGTAAATGACGCCCAAGGCACACAACGGTCTGCCATTCTTCAAGACAGTGCACATGAGGCCGAGCCCGAGACTGTCCAGCAGCAGCGATTGCCACCACCACCACTTGCTTGCAATCACAGTGGCTCTCTCAATGTAACACCAATCACGAACCATGTGAGCCCAAGCCCGATCCAACAAGAAGCAGTACCTTATTATATGAGCCCGGCACTATACCATCAACAAACCTCTTTCCTGGTGCATCAGAATTTCGTGCACTACCCGTTGACCCCGTCAACAGCGGATACAGAGGCTGTGCCGACGATACTCCTCACAGACCAGACCATACAAAGCAACGCTACCTATACGCTCGAAGACATTCCAGGACGTTGCGCATACTTTATGGGACGGCCGAGTGAGCAAGACGGCTTTCTCCTCGACGCATTTAAATACGGGATCCTGAGGGACAATTTTAGTCTATCTGCCAATATTGCACAGGTTCAGTCATGCAGGGCATCGTCATCTGAAACGGAACAGAGTCCAATCCACTTCCTTCTATTACGAATAGAACACCCAGACCACGTCAAAAGAGACAAACAACAAGTCTCGGACGCCATCGAGGACAAAGTTTGGCCGTTTGGCGATAATCTCGTTCGACTGTTCTTCCGCCATGTCCATCCAGCTTTTCCTATAATGTCCAAAGTCCGGTTTCTGAGCAGATATCACACGGACAAAAAGAGTATTCCTGCATGCTTACGAGGCGCAGTCTATGCTCTGGCATCCGTCTTTTGGGATCGTGACAACACTCTCAAGGACACATCTATGCCATTTTTACAGCACGAGCTCACCGATTACGCACATCAAGTTCTCAGGAGAGAGATGGAGAACCCTAACCTCTTTATTCTGCAGGCCTGTCTTCTCCTTCAGCATGTGACGCCGCCAGCAATGGATACCCTCGAAGCTCCTACGACATGGACATCATCCGCACAGGCAACGGCATGTGCACAAATGATAGGCCTACACGTCGAGCCGGGAGAATGGAATATAAATGCGACTGAGAGGCACTTGCGGCGGAAGCTGTGGTGGGCCACGTTTTATGCTGATTGCTGGTCGGCAATGTGCCATGGGAATCCGTCCCATATAGCAAGTGCATCATATACCACGACCCCTCTAACAATGGAAGATATGCGTTGGGATGAAGATGTCCCAGATGATGTGCAGTACCTAGTTGATCCAGAGGATAGGAGATTCCAAGTCTCCACGGGTGCGAGATTCTTGGAAATGGTTGGCGTTGCGAGGTCGTTGCGGACGGTGCTTGACTGCAGTTAGTAAGTCTTTTGCAGATTATTCCTCTTTTGCTTAATTTAAATCCTAATAGTACATCTGCAGCCAAGTAAACACCAGTGTACAAGCTGTAGACAATACCCTCGCGCAAGCCAAACCAGATATCCTCGCCGTGGAGGCTAAGCTCAAAGACTGGGCAAGTTTAATTCCTTCATGCCTCGACTTGACCAAGGAAGGACAGGGTAGAAGAAGTATAACTTCTTATAATTGTGAGTGTACTGTCCATCTTTCATCACTATAGCTCTTCTTTAACAGTTAGGTCCCCTACACTTGTCCTTCTACACAACCCAAGTTCTCCTCTACCGCGCTCTGATGCACCCCTCGACGCGAGAAGCCAAGCTGAGACCAGACTCCAACCTCCGAAAGTGGTTCCCCGAGGCGCTGTTGGCATTCGACGGATTTGCGCAGTTCCTATCGCACCTGAGCAAGAATAACATGGTTGGATTCTGGGGTCGTTGTAGGCTACATCTTAATTTCCACTACTGCTAAATACTAACTGACATACCATTACTCGTAGATGCAAGATCCCAGTTTGTCCTTTGTGGAAACTTTCTCGTATTTCTCTTCCTAGTCGCCTCCGAACGTGGTGATATAGAACACGCATACGGCTTGCTCGAGACGTTTCACCAAGCTATGAATGTCCTGTGGGATGTCAGTGATGAGGAGGTGACAGCGCTGCTCCGAGCGGCCAAGGACCGGATTGATTCTTTCTTTTCACAAGCGGCACAAGTCATGCGTAGGGGGACAACGGATGAAGGCGTTGCTGTTTTACAAGTCAGTTGATGAAATTTATACCATTTCAAATTAAAGTTTGTGTCAACTTGAAAGTTATTCATGTCTGTCTGTCTACTCTTACGCGGCTTAATATCCCAAAACACTTAGTTACCAAACTCCTCTATCACACTCCGTGCCTCTGTAAACTCATCAAACTCTCCAACAACCGGCAGATCTAGACCAAAACCCGCCGGGCCACCCACCTTCAGAGCCCTCTCCGTCATCCAAACTGGATGAGCGGACAATCCAATGACATTGACACGGAGACCATAACGCATGTCTTGCGACCCAATTGCCTCGCCATCCTGGCCAAGTATTGATATTAGATGTGGAACCGTACAGACAACTTCCTGTGACTCCTTGGTACCGGCAGCATCACAGAGTGCAGCGTACAGGTACTCGTTTTGGAAGGGTATAATCATGTGTTTGTCTGTTCGCATTTGATGGTCGCTCGACGTAGTCTCACGCTCCTCCTCACTCAAGGGTGCAAGAATGGCGGCGCCCATTGTGTAACCGCCACCAATATATCGATGGACATCTACGACTTTGCCTGTGAATAGAAGTTTTCCGGAACAAACAGCAAACTGCAAATGTCAGTACAAGTTTTTCAGCGGAGAGAGGCACCAAACTTACAATTGCGTCAAGATAGCTGGTTTTACTGCGACGAGCAGAGTGAACTGCACGTCCAAGGTACCATGCTTGTGAATGTGTATTTTGCACTGCCATTGATTTGATGATGGACCCTGGCATCGGATTCGAAGCTGACGCGCAGGCGAGTCCTAGTTCCACAGCCGTGGTTCTCAGCATCTTCTCCAAGCGGGCGGGAGAGCTAGTTTTCTGTGCATCTCAAGTCAGACATAGAGCATTGAATTGTAAGTAGCCATTCAGTCAGCCCATGCTTACCATGATGACGGACGCATTGCCCTTTGCATCAGTAATGGCACATGGGGTCATAGGGTGACCATAAACACTAAAAGTCACTGCAAATGATCAGCAAGTACCTTTTTTTGCAAATCATTCATCTGCTGCTCTTACCGTGATATTTTGTAGGATAAGCTCTACCCATCCCGTCCGCATCAACAACGGGGACATTATAATAGCCGCTCACAGGGAAGACGCTCATGCCGTTTCCGCCACCACTGGACTGTGTCAGCCTTGTTTAACATCACAGAAGTTTGGACAGATTCGCAGCTTACATTTCTTCAGCTAACAAGGCATGAAAGTTCTTGATGCCCCTTGTTTTGTTAATGGCATCGATAGCATCAATAATCTCGTTACCACCAGAAATACGTTCGTTGATGACATTGGGACTTCCGTACCAGGCTGCCATGGCAACCATGTCATCTTCCTTGAGAGTTTTCGGTGAAATGATCCTCATATTGCCTTCCCCAACGGCTCGCAGCGTGTTCAATCCCTTAAGATACTCGTAATATGCCGGTCCGCCACCACCAGTGCCCAGGACGCCACAGCCTGTGGTCATAAACTCCAGGTCAACTTCTGAAACGTACCATACGCCATTTTTGACATTGGGACGATACGTTGCAATATCGACATTGAGGCTTGGTCGAGTTGTAGGCTCAAGCGCGTTTGGTACACTGACCTTATTGGCCTCTTGTTCATCGTCTGTGTCATCATCAAATGACCCGTTCAGACCTTGCAGAGGTGCCAAGTTGTCTGGAATGGCGAGTTTACCAACAGCTCTCACCTGAATACGGATCGTAACCTTTGACATGTACTGAAGTGGCATCCTATTGACTTCCACAATCTTGACGTCCTCCCTCGCTGCACCTTTTTCCACAGCCAGGTCAATGGCCTTGTTGCAGGCAGCATCGATAACTGACTTCTCGTCCTTACCTTCAAGGATTTCGACTGTATCAACCTCGCCAGATACCTTACCAATCGCTGCGCCAATGGCATTGGCAGCACCTTGGTGAATGGGCTGGATGCATTTCTCAACACCAGTCAATTCATCAGTAACCAATAGAGCTCCGCCTCCAACCAAAAGAACAGTAACTGGCGCTGCGGAAACTTTCATCTGATCAATCACCCGCTCCAGCTTCTTTTTAATATCTTGGGAAGCAAGGTTGACGGCAGACTGGGGTATATCATGGACAAGACCAGGGTCTCCAAGAACAGCCTTGCCAGTCGCAACAACAACATCAGTGGCAGTCAAGGTAGAGCCGCCAAACACCTTGGCCCGTTTTTGGATAAAATGGCCGACAGATGCAGGGCCAACAGAGACGGATTCGGCGTCTACTGTAACTATGCTACCACCACCTAATCCGATGGACACAACTTCCGGCATGGAAAATGCCGTGCGAACACCCGCAATCTCGACAAAGCCTGGAGCCTGACGAGGGAACCCAGATGGTAGCAAGGCACAAACGTCTGTTGTAGTACCACCAATATCAACTACTAAAATTTGAGCCTGCTCATGGAATGAGCCGTTAACATTGGCAATAGTACCATTAGGAGACGTTCCATTAGTAGACACGCCATTGGTGGCCCCATTCACGCCATTTGGAACGCCATGCCCCTGGCCAATGCCAGCCAAGAAGGCTGCGCCTGTCATGCTATTCGTTGGACCGCTGGCAAAAGTCTTGATAGGAAAGTCAGCAGCTGCTTCGATATCAATGAGTGTGCCATCATTCTGAGATAGGTATAACGGGCAGCCAAGATTGAGGCGTTTCATGGCTCGTTTAAAACTTGCTTTGACACGGTGACCGGTTCGCAAGATGGCGGCATTCAAAATAGTTGCATTCTCACGCTCCAAGAAGCCGATAGGACCGATGTCATGAGAACAGACGATTTTGAGATCAGGTGCAGTTTCCAGCATGATTCTCTTGCTCTCTTCCTCTTGAATTCCATCGTGATCTAATGGGGAGAAGACGCCGACGAGTGCAACAGCCTTGACACCGGCGGCCGTAATGTCCTTGGCTGCCTGACGGATCTGCTCCTCGTTGAGCTCAGTAATCTGCCTGCCATCCATCTCCAGCCCACCATCGAGATAAAACACACCACCATCTAGAATATTGCAAAGGCCGACAGGAAAGCCAGAAAAGGGGGGGATCTGGCGAGTGAAGGGGCCACAGAGCCGCACCACAGCAACACGATCCAGCCTTCGGGCATCGGCTTCCACAAGGGCGTTAATGAAGTGAGTGGTGCCAATAGTGACACTGAGAACGCGGCTCTGGTCAATCTTAGAGCTACTCAGCACTGTTTTGATAGCTTCCTCGATGCCTGTGGTGATATCTGGTGTTGTTGGTGCTTTGTGAGTAGCGAGCACTCCCCGACTGGGGCTGTCCAACGCCCTGATATCAAGGATTGCCGCATCAGTATTGGTGCCGCCAATATCCACACCAATGCGATATAGAGACATGGTTGAAGTGGTAGTCTTGGGGGAGAATGTAGGGGTGGCGGACTCAAGTGCGCGCGCAATGGCTGAGTGTATTTCTACGAAATCAATTGTTCTGTTTATGCATTGGAGAGAGCTGGAGTAATCGGCCCTCAGGAGGGAAATCAGATTAAATAGCCACTTGAAAACACTTGGGGCAACAACCACCACTACCCGAGGTGGCAGATATATATTAGCAGTAAAGGAAAGCCATGCCGTGCAAACACGGCTAACTGAGTCGCCTAGTGTAGTGATGAAGATCTTACCAATGGACTGCAGTTGGCCGTGGATACGCACACATGAAATTGACAACAAACAGAGACCACGCAAGGTGCAAATTTAGTCTCATGATTTCGATATCTCAGTTAGATGCTATTAGAAAAACCAATTTGGAGATATGAGTTTCTAGTTTCCTGCAATGTCTTCGTAGGCCGGCCGGGTAACTTGAGTGTTTGGTGCTCTGGTGGCGTCTTCGATCAAGGCTAATGGTTCGTTCGCCGAAGCTTGCTTCGTTCGCCGTGTGGGCAGGCTAATTCTTACTTAGCCGTGGCCAACCGTTTGTGGGGCAAAAAAAGCCGCGTTGACAGAGCCAATTAACCAAACTGGATGTTTCTACTATACGATATATACAGAACAATAATACATATGCCATATTTGTCCTTTGGATCTCTTGGCACTTAACTTGGTACCAGAAACAGACCAGCTTATGCTATGGATGCAAATCCGTCAGTACTTCCGGATCCATAAGATGACAAAATTACGGCAAGACATTACATATTTTAACGATACTGGCGCACTTTTGGACATGTTGGCATTTAACCAACTATCATCCCTAGTTATCCATAAGTAAGTAATTTGGGATATAAGAGCTGCGGATCCCTTATATTGTTTTGAGGAAAAATATATTTCTGCCAAAGCGTATCACTGAACCCTTACCGGTGTGTCTTCGGCTCAAGCAAAAAGAGATGATTATATACAACTGCTATCTGAAAACCAAAAATTAAGCGAAAAGCTTAAGAATATTCCAATGCTCCAACTGGAAATAACTATAATGATTTACTCTCTCTAGAAAATACTCTGGATGTTGAACAGAGGGCTCAAGCGGATGTGAAATGACAATTAGAAAATAAAACTAGAGAGATAGCCAGCGCAGCTGATGAAACAGTGCAAGAAGAAACCGAATGAATAATAAAATGCGCCGATGACAACCATGATAATACTTTAGACGCGGATAATAGAACGGAAGGTAAGGAGAGTATCAGAGAATACAATTGGGTTACGATACGCGTTTTGTTGCTTTTGAATAATGCTATTGAGAAATCCCAGGAAGTCCACCAGAGTATGTCGCTGTTGAGCACTTATTGGCATTTTCTTATTAACATATATTATAGAAATTGAAAAGGCTGCGAATTCGGCCGGAGTGCACGATAGATGGATTACAGCAGTGGGAACGTGTGATGGAAAATTTGAAGAGGTTTTAAGGGAATTTCGAACACATCATGAAAAAGCGCTAGCTGCAAAAAGAATTCAAGCGAATTCTAAGCTGCTCTGATGCCAATTTTGATGACATACTAGAACTAGACACTACAGATGACAAGGATGAAAAAGAAGTTGTCAGATATGGCTTCAGTTTGATTTGCAACAGTATAAATTTCTCAACCAACACTCGGCGATTGAAACCCCAGAGGATCAAGTCAAAGATAATTATGATGACTTAAATGAGTTAGATGAAGAACAACAAAATCTTGAGCGGGTAAAACGGAGTATACCTAGATTGAGTGCAAACTTCCAGACGTTCTTGGACATAAACCACTACCCTACAGATGAATTACCAAAGTCTACAAATTAAACACTAAAGATTACAGAAAAAAAAACCAAAACTGGAACAAATAGATTACCCCTGGGACACTCTTCCTGTAAAGAAGCATTCTACCTCACGGGTCATTGGTGTACGTCAGCGTGGCGAGGGCTGCCAAGTTGCATTAACGGAATGGACCCGCTGGATTCGCAGACTTGAGGGAGCTGAAGCTTCTGGAATTGGAAGTAATGACAGTAAAAAGCCATCTTCAGGGCAGTCAGAATGGAAAATAAATATTGATAACGACTATAAAGTGCTTCACTGGGTAAAAAACCTCGGATACAGAAAAGCATTGATGCTGCCCTTAAGAGAGACCCCGACACTTACTGTTGTGTTGGATTTAAGACTAAGGGAATAGATATACTTACAGCTTCAAGTTTGCGAAGACTTCTTGGAGATGCAAAGGCAACAACGAAATTGAGAAAGCTGCGAGCGAGACAAGTTCCCTGTTACATGGAAGACTAAGCCTGTAGGTCATTAAGGGTTTGGAAGCTGGAAATAATTCCGCAGTGGATGATACAGTTATGAATGGGGGGGCTCGGATGCTAAACTTTAATGGTTTTCTGACTGAGGTGTCACAGAACATGGGTAAAATAACAAATCAATTAGCCCAAATGACTACCGTTTTGTCACACCTAGAGACTATTCTATTGTGTGGGGATATGACGAAAGAGGTCCCCTTGGTTGGACATGGAGCCAAAGTTTCTCACCCGTTTATTATGCTGCCTTACATTTCGGTTATCTTTAAGTAAGTCTTTTGCCCCTTGCACCATGTCATTTCCAACATGTAATCAAAGGCATTCATGCTACGACGTAAGCTTGATTGTCGTATCGACCATTATGACTTTTGGTTTTTTCCCTAGTCTACCCTATACAATTAATATGAACTTTGTGTTGGTTTTTTATCAATATATTGAAACACCTCAAGCCAATCCATACTCGACTCTCCTAACCTAAACCATCTAACCGAATAAATATTTCCTATCGTGCATACGTAACGAACCATATATTTTTTTGCTCTCCCCTCTTGGCCCCCTTGGAAAACACTCACAGGAGAATAGTGGACACGGTAATCGTGGATACTACTATATCACAAGGCTCTCGCTGCTTTTTGCTTTTACAATATCTAGACTATCCTCTCACACTACCTCTAAATACTATGCCTCATTAGTGGATACAAGTCCCACGATTCTTCAGCGTAGCGTGTCGGGTGATGCTAGATTCTGCAGCTTATGCTTTAGTCACTACGTAAGCTTATGATAGAGGCGCAAATAGTTTATTGAAACTAGTGGTACTAGTTTTCGACGGATTAGTTAACACGATTTCTAGTCTACTATGTAATCAACAAAGTGTAGAAGCCGAAATGAGGTTGGACGTGAGATGTGGAACATGTTCTCGTATATGCATCATCACAGCCTAAGATGGAATAAGTGTCGGCGAACAAAGGCTAGATATCAATATTAACTATATTTTATTCAATTATTTACACTAATCCAAGATGTGTATTCTATTTAAAGGTTGATGACATAATTGCCACTTGGCTTGCCAGCCTCATCGAAAGAGGTCATCTTGAAGGTGCTCTTCATGGGAATGGACTCGATTTCCTCCACTTCAGGGCTCAAGGCAACCTTGGGCTTGGGGCCCAAGCCACGGCGTTTGGAGGCCATAGTGACCGGGGGGCTGTCGGTGAGACGGTGAGTGCATGTACCGCCGGGAATGATTGTGTCGCCAATGTATCCCTCGAGGGTGGCGTATTGGTGGAAGATGGCTTGCCAGTTGGGCTGGATTGTGCCAATGCCTCCTGGAACAACCTTGTCAAAGATTGAAACCACGGTGTGCTGGGCAAAGTTCTCCTGTTGGCTGGACTGTGCGTATGGGTCGGGCACGGCCGAGTCGAGGTTGTAGTTTGAGACCCAAACATTGCCGGTTGAGAACGGCACGCCGTATGATGGGTCAAAGGCGTGGGAGTCCAAGCTGTGGCCAATCTCGTGGATGAAGACGGTAACATCGACAGGGCCGACCATAAGAATGTTGTCTCCGTTGGAGCCCGCTGACTTGTTGCCGGGAACAAAGACCAAGTGTCGAACGAATTGCCTCATACGAACGGGCAAGCGGCCAAAGATGTCAATAATATTAATCTCGCTAAGAGGAGAGTTTTTGTGTCGGCAAAAGGTCCAGGTCTGACCACAGTCGGTGTAGTGAATGTTGAAGGGGATAATGTCATTTGGCGAAAAGCCAGCACCCTGAACTATGGACTTGCAGTCTTGGGGGATCCAGCCAGCGCCCCAGTCATCCCAAGTCGACTGCGTAGGAGTCAAGTGTTGCATGATACCTTGGCCTAAGGAGGCCAGGCCATTTCCTGGGAAGTTTGGCTGGATAACGGGCTTGTTGAGGGCTCCAAGAGCCAAGGGCAGGAGAGAAAGAAGCGAAAGCTTGGAAGCCATGCTGAGAAATTTCTATTTTCTACCGTTGAGAGTAATGGTACCCAGGATATCCTGTTGATGCTCTTGGACTATTGTACGATGCAACAGAGGGATGAACACCTCTTTATATGTACCTTCTATTCTTACTCTAGCACCACTTAAACTCGATTATAGAGTCCTAGAGCACCAGTTACGTGTTCCATGTTTGGAAGGTGATCCGCTAGCCTGTCTCTCTTTTCTGGCCGTCCCGTCTTGGCAAATACCGATGGCAGTACCAAGAACACAACCCATGACAGTTCTCGTTACATTCAAGTCTAAGACTTTGAACACCAGGTCTCTTTTATTCTACAGCAATTTATAAAACTTTCCCGGCTAGTAACTGCTTTGATGAATGGTTCAACCACAGTAAATTTCATACATTCCAACAAAAAATGATGCAGTTTCGGTGATTATCTCTGTCCTGTATTTGCAGGTTGTAGTAGTACAGGTACCAAGCACGTACCTTTGATGTCAGATGCACTCCGTCGACAATTGTTTTAACCCATGTAAGCTATATCTTTAGACTTCAACCTTGTGTGTATACTTAAAAGATAAAAGAAGCGGGACGCTAAACGTAATCAATATTACCGTCCGTCTAGCCCTGGGATTCCTTGCAGCGTTGTCATTTGTAGTTTATCACAAGTTTATGTCCTGCCTGTCTCTTACAATGCTCTAAGCCTAAGAGAGAATGTTCCGCACGCATGAACCAGGCTAAACTAGGAACCAAGCACAGCGAGTATATGTACTCCATATTTTGGTACCACCACTACCCAACTAGAGAGAAAACGCCTAGAGATTAATAAACGCGCATACACAGCGTAGTCTCGTTACTCGACTCATGTACTATCTACTTGGGTGGCCTGGCTCTTTTTTCCTTTGTAAATTAATTATAGATTCCTTCGCTACTATAGCTCTTTATGCGCATCTAGTTTTGGCATTGTCCAATTGCCGATTGGAGCATGGCTTCGCAACTGGGTCTGGGCAGGGTAAGCTTACGCTCTAGGCCTTTTGTTTTGCCAATAAGTCTAACTTGTTCTCAACAATGCTGATTAGTCGACTTATGAAATAGAGATTGATTGCTGACAAGCATACGAAGTACAGAGATAGCTTCAAGCGGAAACCCGCAGAGGCACCCTGTATTCCGTCGGGAGTTGGCAACGTCATCGTGGCCAGTTGTGCTCGTACGAGGACCTAGCTACAACATCCGTGGAAAAAAGTCTTGTCGTTCCTCTCTCTACCCCGGTTTTGTAAACTGGCCAGGGCCTCTTTATTGCCTGTAAGCTATTAGATCATGGGGGCTGTAACATGGTACGCTTTCATTGGGTTCGTAGCAAGGCTCCTTTGCAAAGCTGTAATAGCTTACCATGCCAATACTCCCCCCTCAGACTGTGGAGCGGTGGGAAGCAGTTTGCAGGCAAAAGCGTTGCAGAGGCCACTAGTTCAACACGTAGTTGCGGGGATGACGGCGATATTCCCCGCTTCGCGCCCAGTAGGATGCACGGATTTCCAACTGCCAGGACTGCGCCCCGAGAGGGCCTTGGGCGGAGATGATGGGCATCCTGTGCTCGCGATATCTTCAGAGATATTTTCAGAGGAACTTTGAAATCCTTACCAAGCTGGGGCTTATTTGTGGCTTGCTTGAGCTGCACGCCTATTCCGCAACTCCCGAGTAGACCAGCGGCAGCCGAGCGATCATTCAGCCAAGCTATGGCTAGCTTGGATATGGCGTGTCATCTTAGCGTCGCGGAATGGGATCTGGACTACTCTAGGGCAGCGCCACTATCCAGAGACTTGATCATAGAATGATGTTCCGTGCGCGCAAGTCTTTGCGAATGCGAATCGTTTTCGAGTAAATACGGCCAGGGGGGTCTCCGCCGGCTTCTTGGCAGCACAACCTGGAGCTTTGGACAAGTCGTTTTGTTATGGTACCTGCATGGATGCAAGCTGCAAGCAAATAGGAGAAGAGCATTGCCGGTGTCTACACAGATTGCTGCAGTAGTAACGCCGAGCTTCCTTTATTATGCAGTTGCTCCTATCGTCTGTGGAGGAGCGCATGTTACTGGTGCGGCTAGAATAGGCGGCGAGCGTTGTATTTGTCGCAATCTTGTTCCCTGACCAAACATTGCCCATTGTACGGCGTAAGGATCACAAATTTTGAATCTCCGAGATTAGAATGCTCTCGTGTGAGACGCGAAGCGTCGCAATCCGCTTCGCAATTGGTAGTTGATAATATGGAGCCGTCCCAAGTTTATGGAGGCGCTGCTAGAGCATTCGTAGTTTAACCAGCGGCCTTCCCTGATAGTGATTTAGCGCTGACGCTGGGCTGTTTACATGTGTTCGAATTAGGCAACAGGTGTTTGATGAAAGGTCCGAGTTGTCCGCATGCCCCGTGCTAGTAGATGGTTGTCAAAAGACATGAAAGCCGTTGATCCAATTGATCTCGTTTGCGACTGGCTAATAAGCTAATTATATCTAACTAGTAATAATAATAGGGAGAGGCATTTATAGAATTTAATTTTTAGTCAAAAGATTAAGCCAAAGTGATTGGTGATATATCCACAGCCTTGATAGAGTGATTATAAGTTGAGAAGGATTAAAAAGAGTTGAATATATGATAGAATGTATTATTATTTATAATTAACGTCACCGTGAACTTAAAGAATACATATATACATATAAGATATACATATTATTAATATATTAGTTATCTTATTAAAGCCGTGATGTCGTTATTTAATTATCATTTATTTCATAATTTGGTAATGGGATTGAGCCCGCCGATGGAAGCTTACGTCAGCTGGCCTGGCTGGGGCGGGGTCCCTCCAGCTGGATCAAAATGGTTCCAGACTTGCTTTCGTGACGTGGTCCAAGTAGCCAACGGGAGAGCTGGTTAAGGATCGATTAGCTCGAGTGTAAGTTACGGTACAAGTCCAAGGGTGCGTTTCCCAGCTGTCAATCAACCAAAGTATCCAGTCCTTATCTACAATTTGATGAGGTAAGATATTGGCAGGGTGTGTTACGAACCTGCCATTTCGAACGCGCCACTAGGCAAAAGATTGGGCAATTGATCTGATTCCGGCAATCAGTATTGGCAGACCAACTAGTTATAAGGGAGCAACTGTGCTGGAACGCAGCACGGGGGCAAATAACGAACATTAAGGCTATAAAGCTATCTGTGGTGGCTCCAAGGCTCAGCTTATGCTTGTATCAGTCACAACAGGATCTAGTATGGGAACAAAACTTGGACATTCTATACACAGTAGTAACAGCTCTAATCAAGGTACAACTACTTCGTAGATTAACCAGCTATTTAGACTATCTAGCTAGTAACATGATACACCTAAGCTCGAGTGATTTGCCATTTCCACCAATATTCCATTTAAAAAATGCAGCTATTCTTCAAAGCCTCTCTTACTTCCTCCGGTGTAAGAGGTTCGGTTCGAGAAACCAATACTGGGCCTGCAACTGTGTCCGGGGCGTACGGTCGGAGTGATGTGGTCTTGGGTCGGCTGTTGACTTGAATTTGCAGGTTCCACTCATCATTACTCGTGACCTGCATCGGGTATGAGTATGTTGAGAGAGAATTCAATGCTGGAAACCTACGCCTTGCATATCAAGCCGAAGGTCGGCGTCTTTATACAGTGTTTTCTGTAGGTCTGGGAATCCCTGAAGCTTGTCATCGGGAATCCCATCAATAAAGTCCCGAAGTACCTTCTTCCTGTTGCGACCCATGCTTTAGAAGCGGGTAGTTGAAATGTGAGGAAGGTGGCGGAGATGGGGGTTGGGCAATAAGTAATAGGGCAATGAGGGTGTTTCTCTTTGATGAAGTTGGTGTGTGAGAGCATGGAGGTGAAAAGAGACGGAAAGACGCCATATTTAACTATTTCCAGCCTATTACAAAGGCATGCCACGAGCGGCCGTGAGCAGCCATGCTTTCATCGGTGTTGTACAACTGAGCAAAAAACAAGGTTATTAAAACCGTGTTGGTGGTAGCACAATTTTGCTGCGATACGCCGGCCACGCTCTTAGCAATTGGCCATGTCGGCGACATGCAGATATTTGGAATAGTATTGGTATCACAATAAACCTGCAGAGCCTTTACCATGATCGCTGATAGGCCAAAGCTGAGCTCAGCCTCGACATAGTCGTGCGACTCGAATCTCAAGGTAGGTGATACAGCGTTTACGAAGCAGAAGCTTTGGCTATATAGATAGGTCAAGACGCGAGAGTTCCACACGGTCATGATCCGTGGCCCGTGCGCGCGTTTCCGTTTGTGGCGTTTGTGGCGGCTGGCACAAAATCTCACACATGTGTGTTTCTTCACACATGTGTGTTTCTTCACACATGTGTTTCTTCAATTCTCCCACTCCTCCTTCATCCAGTTCATTTTTTTTTTTGAAGTCCAATATTGGCAAAATGCCCTCCGTCGCCCGAGAAGGACTTGCTTGGGATGATAGCGGACTCGATCTTGAGCCAGTTTGGACGCGAGAGCCCTCATTGGAAGCCATCGAAAAAGTATGTCGTGAAAAGCTCCGAATCGAAGATGCAGGAACTTGCCAAGTATCCTTTTACGCTCAAGGAGCCTTCAACAAGCTCTATTTGGTTCGTACGAGCCAGCGACAGTTGCTCATGAGGGTCTCTCTGCCCGTGTACCCGCGCAACAAGACACGGGGTGAAGTTTCGACGCTCCGTTTTCTTCGCCGAACGACAGATGTGCCTGTACCGGAAATAGTCGCCTTTGATGATTCTGCCGACAATGAGATTGGATTCGAATGGATCTTGATGGAACTCATGCCGGGTTCCTCGGCGTACAAGCGGTGGCGGACCTTGACCATGTTCCAGAAAGTAGCCCTTGTTCAGCACATGGCGGAGCTTCAGGCTCAAATCTCCCGCCATGAATTCGCCAAGATTGGGACCTTGGTAGTTGGCAACGACGAAAGCAGCCAGGAAGAACGGCCCGGCGAGGTGGTTTCCAACATGTTCTTCTGGGGTAGCCACTTTGATTACGACATTGCTCGGGGGCCTTTCCGCTCGAGCCATGATTGGCTTGCCGCATACCTTGGATTTGTTGTCCAGGACCAAATCGAAACTCTGAAAAAGGCGGAGGATGAGGAGGATGAGGAAGATGTCAACTTTGCCTTGGCGCTTACTCGTAGGCTGATGAGTCTGCTTCCTAAAATATTCCCCTCCTTGCAAAATCCTGCAGAGCGAACAGTCATCTGGCACGAAGATGTCTCTTTGAATAACATATTGGTGGACGAGCAAGGAAAAATCACCGCTGTAATCGACTGGGAGTGTGTCTCTGCTATGCCTCGGTGGGTAGCCACCAAGATGCCCAAATTCCTCGAGGGACCAAGCAGAGAAAAGGAACCTAAACGCCAAGAGTATAATGATGAGAGCGCTAGGGGGTCAGGAGAGTCCGAGGGCAACCAAGATGACGAGCTGGATAACGAAGGAAAAGATGAGCTGTATTGGATCCATCTGATGGAATATGAGAAGACACAGCTGAGGAAGTTCTACTACGCACGCATGTGCCAATTACAACCGGACTGGGATGCCACAGCTAAAGAGAGTACATTGAAGGAGGATTTCTTGAGTGCCGTCGCCCGCTGTGGAGGTGGATTCTACCTCAAGAGGATCGCTCAATGGGTCGACGCGGTAGAACAAGGCGAATTCCCTAGGTTAATGGATATTTTGGAGGCTGGGTTGAGGGTGTAAAGCTCTTTCGGTGGCCGTTTTATCAGTTATCAGTTCTTCAGTGATGACATTGATACTCTCATTGGAGTGGAAGAGCCACAATTGTCTAGATCCAAAAGGATTCGATACCCATAGCTGGTGAATAGGGGCACTCATCTCGATGTTGCCAATTACGGTGTAATGAGGACATTTATATAGCCGGTAAGCAATCAGCCCTCTTCCGGGGCAATAAAGCCTGGTGGCGGCTTACTCTGCATGCACAGCCATCTTGTTAATGCCGTTGCGTATTTTGTTGTTTGTTGAGAAACTTGCCTAGTGAATTTTACCGTCGGAAGAGCGATGAACCTTGAGAGCCGCGTCATATACGTGAAGGGATGTTAATAAAGTAGAAATCGCGACAACTGGTTTGGAAGTTTCCTTTTTTTTTTTTAGACGATTCTGCAGAAATGTACGTCAATCACCACGACACAGAGCAAAACTAGCGAATTACCAAAAAAAGTCGTGTATAACAGCAGCGAGCTTGTACATTGTCATCACCTCTTCCATACTGTCTGATGCCATAATCTCACGAACTTGGCAATTCCAAGCAACCAGCATCTCGATGGGAATATTTCTACGTACACATGATGATGTCTTCAACCGGACAAAAATGACCGAACCAGATTTTTGGCATCTGCGCAGTCCTCGTCATTGTAGAACTTGAGGCCAAAGGCGAACATGAATGTCGCAGAGTCCTGATAATATTTCTTAATCCAGCCTAGTTCCTTTGCGCTGAAGTGATGATCAGCGAGGTGATTGTCCGGGTTCCAGCTGTCAAAATCATCGTCACCATCTTCGCCTTCGTCATCATCATTGCCATCGCCATCGTTGTCCATGTCCTCATCCTTCTCTTCGTCATCACGGTCAATATCCATGCCCCTTAGTGCTCGCATCATGGCCCGGCCGTCTGAACGATCAACCTCCTTATAGATGCTTAGTCCGTACATTTGCAAAAACTTGAATTCTCCCCCGTAGTTCTTCTTCAGCCATGCTTTTTCGTCTGGGGCATATGGCTGATCCCCAATCCATTGACTCCGCTTTTCATCTGCCTCGGCTTCCCGGAGATGCGTCTCCCATCGTTTTCTCTCACTGTCTGGCCACGTTATCCTCAAGATGTAGTGCTGGTCGGGTTTGAACCTTGACGGCGCGAGTCGTGGGCCAACAGGAGGGCCGCTTATTTTAGGACATGGAAGTCGACGCTTTTGAAGCGGGGAGAAATAGGCCACTGGCCTACCGTCGGCATCCTTCATGCTGCCCGAGCTTTTGGGAGTTGCGCCGAATTCAATCTGAGGAACAGATTTAAAAATGGGCGAGCCGATCAGGTTGCATGTGGATGAAGGTATGTAAAGCACGTTTGTGAGATGGAGGTGGTGATGGGCTTTTGGTCCGCTCAGGTTTGGAGCTCTTTTGACTGGCAGGTCGACTGATCCAACGCCTTCAACCGGGATATGATCAGATCCGAGAAAGGTAGATGCGGTACTCGAGAATGGCGTATACTCTCTGAACCATTTCTTGTCGTTGCACACGCTGTCGAGAATCAGAATTGTAGTCATGTATAAATGGCAGTCAAGAGATGAAACCTCAATGTAGAGCAACTTACTGTACGTTGGAGTTGTTGGAAAGGACCCAATCGGCGCTGTAGCCTTCAGATGAGTTTTGCCACGCCATGGAACTTGATAGAAATGCTGCTTTTGGAGGGCAGAATTGAATGATTGACGATTGTCGAGCTTTGTGTTGTTTCTATTTAGAGATGAGAGGGAGACAAATGGTGGAGTTGATATGCGGGGGCTATCGCCGATAAGGCGTGGCCCAAGCCGCGTCAGCCACAAAAGGCGATAGTGCCGGCACTTGAGTCAGTGAGGCACAGCTTATATCTATGCGAAATGGCGCCTCGACAGGGGCAATATTATTGTTCATTATTTTTCCAGCAAGATATAAACGTAGAGCAGTTAATTCCATCATCACTCCACCCCTAGAAACGCAGCCCTGGCTAACGCGTGACTAAGTGATGCCATCAGTCATGTCTTGATATCAGGTGCCTTTATCAGTGCTGTGGCGCAGTGGATGGACCGCTATAAGGTACCTGTAAGCAGCCTATTATTAGTATTACACCAAATCTTCACACCAATCTTTATAGATCGATCGATCAGCTGCTTATGTGCAGATTCAAGATGCAACTCTACACGGACTACGGAATGCTACGCAATAGCCTGCTGACTGATGACGATCATGTCCTCTTCCATATCTAGCCGCACGCGCCATCGGCCACTTCGCTACTCTATCGTGATTGGGCAAGGTGAGTAAATCCAAAGGAAATCCAGCTTCACGATAGCTTCAACGCCTCCAACTTTCTCATTGCTTCAGAGAGCGCTTCCTCGAAAAGCCTCGTTTCCATTGCCGCTTCGATTTGCACTTCGGCAGAATCTAAACCAACATCACCTTCAGTCTTCGCCTCTACCGCCTCCTCCTTTTCCGAATATCCTGCCAAGGTGCCGAGCAGTCCCTCCATGTTTTGTGCCATTGTCAAAAAGGGCATCTGAAGCGCTGACAAGAGACATTTGCAGTCGAAATGGGCCTTGGATATCTTGTCTGTCTGAAAAGGCATTATTAAGTCCCAGCAGAAAGTCGATGATGCTTTTCTTTAGTGTACGATTCCGAAACCAAGAAGCCCCCGCCTGCTTCCTAGCCTCTTGGAGATGCTTTACAAACTGATCCGAGAAAAGACCCTCGCCTGGATGGCTTCTCAAACCCATTTTCACTGGGTCACTAATCTTCATAGCAAGACACATTACAAGACCCAAAGTTCGAATGGCCATGTCACCTGAAGCGCCAGTCGAGTCATGGATGCCAACGGAATCTGTTTGCCATCTCTGGACAGCCCGAAGACAGAGGGCTGCATCATTCAAATGCCCTGTCCATTTCGATGTGATCAGCTTGTTATACAATACCTGATTCATCTGATCCCAAGGGTATCCGCCTGATGCCAAATCTGATACTGCATCTTGGATCTGTGCCACGGCGTTGGCATATACGACGCGCAGCCTGAGAGTCATCAGCAGTCGAGTAAGACGTTGGTTCTGCTTTGAAGGAAGTTGCATATAAACAGACATACTCGGGTTTCGATCCTGTTCACAGTGTTATGAGGAATCTCTGTAAAGGCTGCGAGATTTACCTGCCAAATTCCGTGCCATCCGGATACAATCAGCTCTCAACTCGGCCATCCAAGGCTCTTCTTGCCAGGTTCGATCCAGCAAATGGCAAGCTTGTACAATCTCGAGCATAAGCAGCTGTCTAAACCTGCTGTATTCTGGATTCCAATTCATACAGTAGCTTGGGTGAAAGACATTGACCCTTTGCGTTTCGATGCTGTTTCCGAGGCGATCGCTAAGAGTCACCTTTGCGTCTGTAAACAACTGACCAACCCCCAGGCTCTCGATCCCACGACCAGGCCAATCACCTAAAGGATTCCTCTCACGCTGCCACATGCAAAGGACGACATCCGGACGCTTGGCTACTACTGCCTCGAGAAAAATAGCATGGTGCTCTTCACGCGCTGAGAGGTATGCCTCTGTGCCGTTTCCCAACCGCCTCTTGTCTGCCAGTCGCAAAAAGGGAAGCGAGTCTACAACCGTTATCTGATCCACCAAATCCAGGCCAGTGAGCGCAAATACATCTTTCAACGCCCTCAAGGTTGGAGATTCCTCTACAACGTTGTCGACGCCGTCTGGGAACGGATGATTATCAGCTGGCCGTTGCAGGGCCACCAAAAGGCCTCCCTGGTGATGGGGTCTCGCAAGCTGCTCGGTGACTAGGTTTTCATGAGAAGGATCATCTGCCCTGCTACGGACAAACGGATGCAGCTGTCGAAGTTTCTGCGCGTGGTTCGAGTAGGGTTTTACCTCGGGTTTAGGTGCCGACTTGAACAACTGCCTGATGCGATGATCGATGGCAATGCCTAAACAGACGTCTGGCGGCGTTCTGGCAAAGGCGCAGAATTATTTGCCAGGGCTCGAATAACCAGCATGCCCTCAGGTGTGCTATAAAATATTAGAATGACCATATAGAAACCCAAGGTTCGAATACTGTTCCAGATCTGCACCTACTGAAAAGCATTTTGCGGCTCCGCAGTGTAGAATTGTAGTTCTTGATTCCCCCATCCATCTGGCCCATTACCTAATTTTGCCTCCCACTCATGATTTACGGGAACATTGGGATGAAATTGCGGTTTCCAATACACCTCACCATGGAACGGCTGCTCAGACGGCGGACGAGGCGGCACAGGTGGTGGCTGTGATGCTGTCCCCGGTTCGGCGACTAAATGGTTCAATTTCTGTTTGAAACGATTGAGATGGTCCTTCCAGGGCATCTTGCCAAAGTTGATCTAAGTAGATGGCAGCAGAAGAATTGAAGGCTACAGATGATCCGTGGTCAGCTGTGAGTTTTGGTATGCCTTTGCCTTTTTAATCTGAATCTGACTTATGTAGTGACGTATGCCAGAATACGGCCACCTCTGGCGTCACAGAATTGGTTTGGCACGTCACCTGACTGTGGGCTGTGTTCGAAAGTAATTGAGCACCCACTGTAAATAACACCACACTCGACTACAAACAAACTATCAGAGGTTGTTTTTTCTCAAACGAGCTGGGAAAGAGTGCCCGCGATAGAAAAAAGAAAAAAAAAATAAAGCAGCGGAGTGGCTATGAAAGCATGTTACTGTCTGCGAGTAACAGTTTGTGGCGCAAATGCTAGAAGTGGGATGCAGGAGTTAGACTGTATTTGATTCACACATATTTGTATTCGCGCTTTATCCACCAGAATTAGAAACGCCAGCCCAAAGACGTCGGACTAAGGTAAAGTTTGAATTGTTGGAAAGGGGGTAAGGTCTGTTATTACTAAAAAGTCCCTTTATCGGCATCTTTCTTCGTCAGTATCTTAATGTTGTTGTATTGCTTTTACTGCCGGGTAGTAATTACAATATCTGGTCCGCATTTATTGCTTATTTGAACGCTGTTAACAGACTTGTAATCCAACTTATCCCGAATACTCCTTCAATAAATGTAGCAAATATTTAGCCTTATTCATCGTGCGGTTTGCATTGAGAGTGCCTAGAACCGAGCCCGGGAATGGAGTTGGGTATTCAATACTTCTGCTCGTGGTGGTAATGAAGACTTTACAGGAGAAATGATGTCCGAGAAGAAGATAAAGACAGGGGGGGAAACAGATTACTGATAAACCATTCCTGCGATCAAGTTCAATGTCCTTATGCGGCCCTTAGAGATAATATATCTTGCAAGAAGCAATGTAGGAAGCAATGAACGCATGAATCCCCCCAAAACTAAGCACAACGAAAGGCAACACCTTAGAAAGGAGTATAAGCCAATGTATAGATAGACATCTTGCTGTATGGTTGAGCTCAGGCAGTGACTCTTCACTTTGTCCTTCTAATTCCCCTCGGTGTTGCACATTGGTGCTTATGAAGAATTTATTTTCCAGCATACATGCATGCGACAAGTATACTAAACTATACAATGAAGACTTGAAGTTGAAGACAGAACATCTAGATACAAGTTTACGTTGTATATTTTCGTAGATTGATAAGTTTAATTGGAGCTTTTCTTTCTTATTTCATGCATAACCCTGGAGGATATAAACTTATTAACTCATGTTTTTGGATAAGATATTTTGTCTTGTCATCCAGAGATTGTATTAAAATGAGGTTTTGGCCTTTGTGTCTGGTTCTACATTGCTACTTTAGACCTGGCCTTAATTATTTGTAACTTCCAGTTGATCACGTAAATAGGAAATCTACTAGTGGAGTAGGGAGACAAAAAGTGGTCTCATACTTTAACCATGTTCTGAACACATAAGAAGGTGAGGGAAGAAGTCTAGGCCAGGAAGATGGGAATACGTGAAGATTTCAAGGTTAGTCCGTATTCGTAAAGTCATATTTGCAACACCGTTTGCGATTATAATCAGTTGTGTTCAACAGACATCAAAATAGTCACAAGTATCGTAGTTCAAAAGACCTATGGGATTTAACTTGTTTATCTTTTGTAGCTTTCATAGCGAATGACACCGATTAACTTCGAGAACAGGGAATGCAGGACTCTTACGAGAATACCACAAATTGTGGGTTGCAAGGACAGTTGTAAATGCCGAACTATGTCTGGCTTTGTGCCTCCTCATTAATTCGCATGTAATACTATGTACCTATCATGGCCTCATAAATTACCAGTCCTCTCCGGGCAAAGCAATCATAGTGCCCTTCTTCGTACCGTCAACGCCTCCCAGCGTCAAAGCAGCATTGACGACACCCGCAAGGCCCTCTCCTGCCACAAGGCCGGCGGCAACGGAAAATGCGTATGTCTCGAAGCCCTTTGTGTAATACTTCCGCCACCACCACGCCGTGATGCTACCAAACATGATTGCACTGCAAACAAATTAGCATAAAATTCTCCTGAAAGGTCACACTGTGGTACTAACTTGGCATATCCGCTGTCAACACCCAAGACCCATGCAACGCCAATTGACATCCAGTTGGGGAGATAATCGCGATATTTCTCTCGGGGGCCGACGAGGTAGAAATTCTTGACGAGTGCTTGAATGGCGCAAACGACACCGCAAACGATGGCAAAGATTCCCGAAGACAATGGAATGGGGAGTGTAGGAAGAGTTACAGCCTCAGCGACTGCCTGCCAGGCAACAACCGATGGGGCAGAAAAGGGGCACTGTTCAATGCTTTGGTCACGAATGCAGGGGTATGCAGCCATGAAGAGGACGAAGATACCGGGAGCGAGGAAAATGGAAACCAAAGCTCCAGTAGCTTGAGCGTAGAACTGCAGCTTAGGAGGAGTTCGAAGAAGGAAACCAACTCGGAAGTCGCTAACCAAGTTGGTGGCGACATCAGCAGTACCGGAGGCGATATTACCAGCAATGAGGTTGATCCGCTGAGCGTCGTGGACTGCGTAGTGGCCTTTAGTGATGCCACCAAAAACAAGCTGAGAAGCCTTTGAGGACGCAGTAAGAGGCGCAGTGTCGGTGACGGCACCGCCGTAAATACTGAGGAATGCAAATACAAGGCCGAGGATGCAGGCAAGAATAGCCAAGCCAGCATTCATATGGAACTGCAGTTCCATGACGATACATGCAACGACGACAAAAGTAATTGTTCCAGTTAGCCAGACCCAAATAGGTACCTGATCTTCTGGGGGTGCGAAATCTTCCAAGAGAGTCGACTCTTCATTCGCCTTTGCTGCCTGCTTCTGAAGAAAAGAGTTGTTTTTGCCTCGAGATTGCAAAGCGCCATTGATCGAACCAGCCAAATTACGAAGCGCATACTTCATACCATCGTAAATGACACGGATGTGGATGAGGAACTCGACCAAACTGTACACGATAAGTACCATGACGCCGGGCCACAACATCCAATATCTGGGCGAGGGTATCCAGCCAGGGGCGCCAATTCCGCTCATACTGCCGAAGCTGACTAGGCCTTCCCATTTGCCTTCTCCAATGGGCCTACCGACACATTCACCATAGTGCACCAGCAGAGGTCCAACAAGACCCCATGCAACAACGGTGCCTCCCCACCAAGAGAGAGCGGCGTTGAGGCCAACAAGAATACCAGAGCCAAAGAAAGCAGGTGTCAGCTGAATGTACCAGCCCCAATTCTCGATGTTGAGCGCCCCATTTTTGTATCCACTCCAGATGTAAAACCAGGTAAATGGGTGCCAATTGTGTAATATGCCATCAGCATACTGTGATACGACGATATGGACAAACGCGCCTATGAAGGAGTACCCCAATGCTTTAACTTTGCGTATGGCATCGTTGGCTCCAGTGCCAACGGCGTGCATGGATCTAATAGCGATCGCAGTAGCTGTTGGAGATGGGAATACTAGATTCAATTCTCGGGCAACATTGATAATGAAGAACTTCCGAAGAGGTACGGCGGCGAAGAGGCCGAAAAAGGCACACACAAGGGTGATGGTGAGGATACGGCCGAAGTCGTCCTTAGGGTTTTCGGATAACAAGCTGAGGCGATACATGGCGGGCAAACCAGCAACAAAGAGGCCGGCCATACCACCGGCACCCGTGGCGGAAGCTTGAACGATTGAATTCTCTTGGGGGCCGAACCGAGTTCCAATGCCAGGGATGCCAGGGAAGATCTTGGTCAAGAGTAGGATGAAGCCTGTGATTAGTCGGTCAGCTTAAGCAATCTCATAGATGCTCCAGCCCTGGTAAGGGATGCAGAGATATCCTTTGATATGTTCCTTACCATAGCCAAAAATAGCACCAAACATGGTAGCGGGGAATGTGAATCCGGTCTTGAGGCCTATTGAGAACGGTTGTTAGCCGAGATGCGAATTTGTACGTGAATAACTTCATCTCCCAGCAGGCACAAATGAAGTAATCGTCGTGAGGGTTGCTTGCTTACCCAAGTACACATTGGAAGCATTGACCAGGGAGCCCAAAACGATTCCAGTAAGTACTGCTCGAACGGTCAAGGGGTTTGGCTCAGGTTCGATGCCTTTTGGGATAGGGAAACTGGTAAAGAGATCGGTGATGGCTTCTTCCTCTTCATCTTCCTCTTCGGGCTTGAGATTGACCTCGACGGACACTCGCTTCTCCTTGACACCTCCGTCACCCAGGTATTCAGCTTCCTCTGTAGGCGCACCCATGGTGATAGCCCTTTCTAGTTTCCCTTGCTGTCACTTTGTTGGGCAAAGCCGCGCAGATGGAGTGTCTTGCCGGCGGCAGTGAAACACTTCCAGGGCATTAGCTGACAGACTTTGAGAAGACGAGATGGGAGGCAATGCCGTAGTATTTAATATGTCGACTTTGGAGTCACCAGAGGGAACAAGTGAATGCCAAGGCAATGAAACACCGTCCCCAGAACCTCTCATCCGGCGTCTAGCAGATATGGCATGCATGGCGGCAGGCAACGGACCAATTACCATGCCTTCAAGGAGGGCACCTTTGTTTGATGTTACAATCGTTTGCCATCGTGGGCAAGGAACTTTTTTGGTTCTGATTGCCACAATCTTGGACGAATGCGGGACAAGCCCCGTTACCAACAACACGACTGGCCAATTAAGAACTATTTCGCCCTCTTGCTGGAGGGCGTATCGGAGCTGCCAAGTGATATTAATTGCAAGTAACGGGGCAGATACCCTGCTTGCTGCGCTGCAGCCGGGGCGACTAAGTCTAACGGAGCGTCGGCGGCCTTCACATGGCCTCCCAAACACATAAGTTCCTTTATAGCATGGAGCAACCCATATATCATGAGATCCAGTGTGGTGCGAGGCCCAAACTAGCTGGACATTACCCCAAGCGGCGGCAAATAGGCCGCCTCCAGTAGTCTTGCCCATCTGGGAAGTCGCCGGATTACTGCGTTGGTAGACCCTGGCTGGGGAGTACGTAAAATCATTTCAAATACTGTGCAGAGCAAGGATTGTGCTGCAGTGGAACAAGGAGCCATCTCTTCATTAGGACGCCGATAGTGCTATTTGCCTTCCCTTTCAATCCCATCAGCAAATAGCACGCGCATGTTGAAGAGTGTGGATGTATAGTAGCAGAGCTTTGGTTCAGATGAAAATAGCTTGGAGTATAAAATATTCTCCCAACCGCGAGCACTTAATAATCATGGTGCCACACATGGCATTGCTGGACGAAGCAAAATGAATGCACTTTGAAATGGCACCTGCTTGAGGCTGGAAAAAATTCCTGCACAATGCGGCAGGCTCCGGATTGAGTGGTTTCATCGCGCTTCTCTAAAGGGTGCATCGGATCTATTTGGAAATGCATCGCAAGAAGCATGGCGGCCATGTAATAAAATGGTGCATCTTTAAGGGAACCCCGACGGCCGGAGTAACGCTATCTTTCTATGTAGCCCCCAAAGGGCGTTTGTGCTCGCAGCCATGAGTCGAAAATTTGATGCGTTTCGCACATGGTTTAAATTCCACAAATTCTCCAGTACCCCCGCCGACGTGGCCACGAGGCATCTATCACACAGTACAGGAAAACAAGGTCCCGTTTTACCTTTGCTAGGCTACGTTCCTTAAAGCAAATAAGGATTACCTAACTAAGCTTAAATTAGAAAAGTGGCCGGTTCTGTTGCCCGTGCCCTTATCCAGCGCCACACCGCTAAGGAACCTTTGGATCTCTTGGCCCTTGGAACCTTTGTAATGCGAGACAATACGAGCGAGTAATAAGGCCGTATACTGTGGGCACAGAGGCCAGCGCTATAAAGCTGTACCTAAGAATGCGGCAGCGGACTTCCCCACGGCTGAAGTACGGAGCTTGCCTTTATTGCCTGGCCATGATGGAGTATGTAAAGCGTGGACTCAATATTCCACAGCAGAAAACAAAGTGCAGCATGACATGAGCTAGAATAGCGCAAATATTTGTTATATGATTGTAATGGCAACTCGAGCTTGGTTAGAGTAGAGCGAGATCAAAGGGGATGGGAAAATTTGCGCATCGCCACCAAGAAGCCAGCAATGGAAGTTGTTCTTGGCAGCTGCGCCAAGTAAACACACCATATGTGTGCCAAGGCCATCTCCAAGAGCTGTGCGAAGTACGGAGTAATGCACTTTGTATGTGCTTCATTGTCTTCAATGGTTCAACTGCTTCTGCCCACCTACGGTCCATATCACCTGCCACTGAGAATTTCTTGGGTGATATCATTGTCTTGGGTATCAGTTTCGTGAGGTGCTGGCGACAGGAGCTGTGTGATAATTCTTGGTATGTAAGTCTTGTCTTATCTAGCTGTATAAGTAGTGATACAGGTAAGCAAAGAGGAAAAGATTGACACCGCGCGAATTTCAGGCAGCTGGACAATGAATGGCCGATGGTACCACCCTTTGGTGAGCTGATTAACGCCAACCTATTGGAAGCCCCTGATCCCTTCCCCTGGTCATATGTCTGGGTATATCACCGTACTCCGTAAGAGCCACTGAATTACACCCGTGATTGGCACGTTAGTCACTGGATACGGATACCCGGTTCATACAATAAGGAGCGGACTACGGAGTGCATTTGTATACATGCTGCCACCTTAAAAATCATGATACTCCATTGAAATCGATACCAATGAAATCTCATAAACGTATTCTGACAACTTCACCTTTGAGAAATCCCAGCTGGGAAAGTAGGCATTCCTCCTGCACTCTCCCAAAGCGATACGTCGCCCATGATTCATGAAGGAAGCTAGGCATGCTTTACACTTTCGGGATTAAATATACTTCGGGGCTTTTATCCACAGCTTGCATGTGAACTTAGTATATGCGCATAACAACCTTTATTACAGACTGTCAGCGGTCATCTACAAGGGTGTACTGTCAGCTGTGGGAGAGCTCTCTGAAACTCCATCACCCATTATGCTGAGGTCACACAACTGAACACAAAGATTGGCTATTTGACAATTGATTTGTCTGGCGCACTAGTGGATATGACTCTTCCCAAAGTGGCTAACAGAGTAATCGCTATCGAAAATAAAAGAACATGTGCATGGGAGAGATGAATGCGCCAAATTGTGGAGCAAAGATTAATACTACGGATTATACGGAGTAAATATCGCAATCAATGGCGAGTCTAGGCTTGGCGCATCACAAAAATATGCTATTTTTTGTGAGAAACCATAGTGAAAGTTCAAATATTTCGCCCGTGAAACTTGGCACGGCTTGTCAGAGATTCTTAATTCGTGAACTAAGCTCCCTTGCATAACCCAAATTTATGGTGCTACTCTTTTTGCTTTGGATATTTCCCATAATCAGCATAACCGCCGTTCGGTGGCGGATATTCTTTGTAATCTCCATATCCTCCTTTTGGCGGATTGTTATATTTCCCATAATCGCCGTAACCACCATAGTCGCCATATCCGGGATCAGCATTTGGTTCGGCGTTGGGAGCCGCTTCAGCGACAGGGCTTGCCAGGCTTGATGAGACTGCAACAAGGAGAGTGACCCAGATTAGTTTCATGTTGTAGAGCTTGATGTTTGGCTTGGAAAGATTTTGAAGCTGTGCGAGCACGAGTGAACACGTGTCTGGGAAATAGAATGCTAATATGTCAATTTTTTTCAGACTTGAAACGCTTTCACCTGCCAGATGGCAGTGGTTCACTTTTAAATGTGAGATGTCATTCTGAACTTGGTTCTTAGCTTTATTCATTAGAGCATTTAGTCACTATTTTATTTTTTCTTCTCCTTCTTCCAACGACCAATTACGGCTTCTCGAGGCAGTATTGCACAATGGAACTAAGTGATGGTCAAAAATTTGTTAGACATGGCGCCGATCAGCTTGCCCTAGAATGTAAGTGAAACTTTAAGATTCTATATGTTACCGCGTAGCAGCCTTTCTGTATGACTTAGAGCTGGGCACCATACAACCCAACAGCAAACGCCACTATTTCAAAACATTTTCTTTTGAGCCTTACTTGCTGTGCAGGAAAATGTACAATGGAACCGTTTTCAATCAGATCCCAAATTACTTACAAGTACGCGTATATAATGGGGATGGACTAAAAATTCTCGCACAAGCAGTGGCAGCTTCGTTCTAGAGAATTAAATACAAAGCATCTATTAATGCGACTTCAAGAGACGATTTGTTTCGTTATGGCTTATCGCTACCGCGATCCGCGATTGGAATGTGGATGAACTAAACGCAAGCTAGAGGTCTCTTCCCCACACAGAACACCTCAAATCGGGCGAGAAGGCTTAGTGCTTCGTGTTCACGAAAATCGATTCTTGATTTGCACTCACTAGCTGAGATACCAAAAGTAAACTTTTTCGGAAAATATGTGGATGGAAAATTCAATTGGCTTCAAGTATGTAAACTAGGAACAACTAAGATCACATAGCTCAAAATACAGAGTTTGGGCTTGCATTGGCCGCATTCGGGCATTCGATGGCAGAGTTCTTCTCGATTTCACCATCCTATGTAATAACAGCTATTTGCCGGGAAATCCTATATCTATGAATTTCTTTCATGAGATCATATCTTGCTCTTTTGACAAGGCTGAATTTCAGAAACAGATTGGTAGTATGGCCAAGGAACATCATTTACGCCGGCTGCTTGCCAACAGCTCAGACGAGTCCGACGAGGAAGGCGTATTACCCCATCATGCAAATAATGAGGAGCCGAGAAGAAAATACATCGTATCTAAATTGCTTGACAAAATTTCTAGTATCATTTCAGTGCTCTTTGTAGCTTCTGCTCTATCATTTTGGGCTGGAACATGGGCTCCCATGTGGCAGCCGGTCAAAGACGGCATATGCGCAGAACACACGACTCAATGGTGTAAGTAATATCAGACATAATATTGGTACAGATGCTAACAAAGATAACAAATAGCTCCTCTTCTCAATGAAGTACCGATTAGATACAGTTATAAAGAATTCAACGGATCTTTCATGGAGGAGGATATATATCGGCAAGTAGGATCAGCTGAAGTAGACAAAGCTTGGGAAAACCTTGGCACTGATTGTCAGTATACCAGTAATTAGGACTTAAGAAGCGCCTCTAACTATTCACAGATCGGGCTGGTGTCATATCATACAAGGACGGTTTAACCAGTGGGTTGGAAGCATCGTTTGTGCAACGAGCGAAGAAATATGGAGGGGGCTTTCTGGTCAATGTCGAAGGAATGCATCATTTACATTGTTTGGTAATATTATCCCCATACCAGCATATGGGTTTGTTTAACCGATATGCTAGAATTTGCTACGAAAAGCACTCTACTTCAACTACGATCGCTATAAAGAGCTAGGAGAGCATGCGTTCTTGAACGAAGAGTACATCCTACGCCGGCATGTTAGTGAGTTCATATATCTAACCAAACATTTGCCCACTCAAAGAGGTCTAATATCTGAAAGCACATTGTCTTGACACCATTCGTCAAGTATTGATGTGTAATGTAGATACAGGTGTATTGGGGCAGGTGTGGATTGACCCTGAACAACCAACGGCTTTTCCGGATTTTCACACAAAACATGTTTGTAAAAACTATGATGATGTACGCGAATGGGCAAAGCGCCTCCAGGTAAGAACACTATTTGAATACTTGGCGCTTTTCGGTTAATCTTCCCCTTAGGCTCCGCCCCCTGATCAGATACCCAAAGATTACTTGGCTCCCCCCAATCCCGAAGACGTAATAGGATCCATGCCATGATGACACACACCATTCCGAGTCCTTTAAATTATTGTTATTATTATTATTATTCATCTGTAAGTAACTGATGAGTGAAATAATGCTACCACTAAGATGAAATGGAAGTAATTTCTGTTTCCTTATGCCTGCCATGTGACTAAGGATTCCATAATGCAGACGGCACACCAAGTTTTGTGCAGGTCAATCCGTTGATTAGTATATCGACATACCTTTGCTTTAATTCCCACTAAACCCCTAGTCTTGCTGAAAATTGGGCAGTGAGATCCGTAGTAATTGATTGTTGAGTGTTGGGCACTACTATATCCACGCCCCCCTGGAAGTCTGCGGCGTTATAATTGGAATCTGTCGGGATAGATTTATGATTCTCGTTTGCATGCGTTGGCCAAAGCGTGTGCATTGCCTTGAATGCATTGAGCAGCTTCTGATCGTCGGCAGCAGTACGCTCTACGCCAAGGATTTCGCGCCCTTTGGCGCGTAAATCATCATCGGTAGGGACGTACAGAGCCAGAATGCATTCTTCAATGTAGATGTTCAACCCTTCCTCGAGCTCACGTGAGCAAAACACCGAGGCAGGGAATTGATACTGTCCATCACAGAGTGCGCGAACATAACGCTCAGCTGTGCCTTTACTTACGTTATAGGGCTGATCGTCAATGTATACGGATGCATCTTCAGTAAAACCTATGTGTTTTCCCGCTTTTGGTTTCAGGAAAGGTGGCTGAAATCCCGTCCCTCCATCCTTCACTCTCCAAGGCCGCGGAGGACCAACTGGTGCCAGACCGTGCTCCCCATCCGATGTAAGACCAGCATCACGTTTGAAACGAGCAAGCCACTCGGCATTGTCAGCAGCAGTTTGATTCCATGGGTCATCATCATCGTAAATGATCCAGCGAGCTTGATGCTGGATTTCCTCATCAGAAGGAATCTGAAAGCGGTCAGCGGGAGCTTCTCCATGGAATGCAAGACGTCAAAGGTAGCGAAGCTGGGAACGTAAGAACATACATGTTGAAGCGGGTTGTTTGGACTCAAACAGCTTGTTACAAACCGTGTGAGCTCCCTTTCCAATCTCCCGTAACAGTTAGCATCACTTAGGAAGTGTCTTAACGGCTGATTCTGAGAGTTGCTATGTAATGATTTGTCTGCAAAGGGAGCTGATAGATATTGGTCCGTACTCATGGATGACACGCAGCCAATAGCCTCATCGGGGAGGCCCCAGTGCAATGCTTGAGTAGAAAGGGTGGTATTAGGTTTCGAATATTTCAGTTGATGATCCGAAATCAATTCACTTCCCTCAGACTCTGCGAGTAGAATATTCTGATAGGGCATCGGGAGGCTGTCACAGCCTTCAGAGGTACTCAGGTCACTAAACTCATCCAAGATCTGAGTTCTGGAAAAACCATCACCGTGTACACGAATATACGGTTGGCGTTGTGCCTGATCTCCCAACACTGTCCGAAAACTCTCTTGTATCTGATTTTCAGCTACTGAATCATTCTGAGATCCCCAGGGATGATACAAATTGTTATTCATGATCTCATCACCTGCTAGCTGTATATGTTCAATCATTTGTTTAGGGCATTGAGGTAAGCCCGCCCGACGTTTAAACTCTGTGAGCCAAGTTGTTGAAGAGTTGATCAAGAATTTGAACCATTGAACAGCCTCTTTACACTTGAAATTCGACTTGGGCTCGACATCTTCTATAGCCTTGCATGCTTGAATCTGTAAGTCGAAATCTGTGGGAGTCTGCCCCGATGCTTGCATGAATTTCACATATTTCATTAAAATTTTCTCTTTTTCGCATCCAATAATACTCAAGCCACACTGGGCAGACTGGGATGATTTCATTTTTTCAATTTGTGCGGTCCATGCCACACTGTTTGCTGTTTCTCGGCTTTCCTGATAGGCTACTTTATGAGACGTATTCGGAGATACTCTACAAAGCATGATGAGATCGCGAAACCACGAGATATCAGGTCCTGTAGGCGAAGTATCCTCTGTATCAACTTTTTGTACAATTCTTTGAGCTTCAGCAAGTAGCTGGGTATCTGTGGCTGAAACTCCAGCGACGGCCCGATCATTGATATAATCAATCAGCCATAACTTGACATGGTCTTCTAATGTCTTCCCGTGTCTAACTTCCTCTTTTGAAGCTTCGTACGGATTAAGAGTGTTTCTCTCATAGTGGATAAGATCTAGTATGTGCGTTAATACTTGTTGATAGTCTTCTTGGTTGATCAAAGAACTTACAAGGCGGCATTCCATTCTCGACAACCCTCAAGATCTCTTCTGGAAAGCCCCAATCTCCCTTCCAATCTGCCATTGATTTGCCGTTCTTAAAATGTTGGGCGAGGTGTTCAACGCGAGAACCCCAAGAGTTCATTACAATGCCGCAAAAACCACATCTGGATCGGATTTCTGGTGTGACTGCTTTCCAGATATTCATTGGCCATTTTTGAAACTTGGCATCGTGAACAATATTCAAATGCTGGCGCAAGTGATCTTTCCTATAAAAGGTCTTCTCCTCTAACGATCTTTCAGTGCAGACAAAGTCATTATGTTGTTCAGTATGTTCCGGTGAGGGGTTCTTCAATCCACAGTACACACATGCCAGGCAATCCAATTCGGTGCAAAACTGTATTGGTCCATCCGGCGTGCATACCCACCGCTCAAGAGACAAATGCAGCGATTTTTCGTGTCTTTGCCAGTCATGTTTCGTCTTGAAGGTTTCAGTACAGAAAGTACACTGATAGGTATGTATAGGCGGCAGCATAGCAGGGATGTTAATAACTTTGGGGGCCTGTCGGCGTCTACGACGTCTTCCGCGACTCCTCAATGAGGAAAAGGACTCCAGAGACTCATGAGACCTATGCGAGCTAGCCGAGCCAAGAGAGCCATTACTGGAATGTGATCTTATAGAGCTACCGGCGGATGAGAGGTGATCGGTAGAGCCTGCCAATGCATCGTCCTTGATTATCCAATTGGCCGATGATGTGATAACTCGGGCTGAAAATTCTGGAGACGAGACTGCTGCTGCAATAGCATTTATGGAAGCCGGTTCTTGGTCGGGAGGAGAATGTTTCCAGCGCTCCATGGGGCTCATGTCTCCCATAATGGGGGTCGCCCTCCGTGGAATATCAATGCCATTGGCGTACTGGTGTGGACTGGATGAGGTGGAGCGAGGAGCCCGAACTTTTCCCCTCCGGCGGGCGTTGGCTACCCAGTTACTGATTTGCGTTTTGTTCAAGCCTGTCTGACGAGCAAGATTTTCTTTTTCCTCATTGTTTGGATAAGGGTGACTATAGTTGGACAACAGCCAGTTTCTGAGAATCCGAAGCGCCTCTCGTGAAAATCTGGCCCCAATTTTGGAGTTGTTCCCAACAGATTCAGGAATACTCTCGCCTAATACTCCATGGGTTGTCAAATCGGAAGCCGATATGCTGCGAGAGTGCACCTTCGGCTGACTCGGGAGACTCCTGTATTCATCATTTTTGGCACCGATAGCGGGAAAAGACTTCAGCTGAGCCTCAACAGAACCGGGATAAATGGTCAAGTCACAAACTCTCTCCGCTGCGATGCAAGATGTACAGATGCCTAGAGGGGCGCCCTCTTGAGTCACCTGACAATACAATTGTTGCTGATTGCAATATCCACATGCCTCAATCTGGACTTCCGTGGTGTCAAGGTAAGAAGAGAAGTCTACTAAGTCATCGGTACCCATTATGGCTGTACCCTTAATAGCGTTAGCGAGAATAAGAGTAAAATTCGGTTATGGTATATCAGTCTCGGTGAGTGCTGCGATTGCGAGGTATCGATCGTAGGGCGCGGTTATATTATGATGTGAATGGGCTGTTGGGATTACAGACCATCTCCTCAATCTTAGAAAGGCACCGTTACTAATGTTGGTGGTCAATTCTAGGGCGTGATATCCGTTTCTCTGATTGGATCTACTCCATAGCGTCAGCCCGATTACCCCACCACCATTCTCCAGCCTTCAAGTGGGGAACGGCAAGAGAAAGGTGCATGTTCGGGATACTTCGTAAAGGGTATTTGGGGCAGAAGAGAGATACTGAAAGCAGAAGAGATCAACGTATAATAATTACAAGCTCAAAGGCTTTGAAATAAAACTATGATGATATGGTGACCACATCCACCCAAGCCACCCTATACATATTGTAGAAGATTCCCTGCCAAGATTACTTCGTATATTCGCCACATCTTAAGGTGCTCCCTTTAAGAGAGAAATGGGAAACGGGAAACATCTGGCCTTCACATATCATTACGATTGACTAGTGTGTAACAGATCCATGGCACATTAGCCATTTCGAGAAAGGAAATAAACAAAATGAGAAGGAAAATACATGTGCGGAATAATATGCTGAATGATCTGGTGCTCGCATACGATGATGAAATGCTATGGTTAACTGGGTCTATTTAATGAAGTACTAGCTAGCACCTGTTAACCCCTCATTGGCTAAATAGACCATCTTTCTCAGATCTCATAAGCCCCGATACAAAATTGATGCATGCACAAAAATTATTTGCCAGACGTCAATCTTGATGGGATAAATGTATTACTTTACACAAGCATTCGTATTGCTTTCACCAAGGGCCCGCTGATGATAGATTTGCACAACTAATTCCACGACACTTCTTCGTGACACTGAATATGTTGCATCATTTGCATCCGTATAAGAAGAATACTGAGAAAATTCACCTGGATAATTGCAGACCGATAGTAAAAGGTTGGGGACCATACGAAAGGAAAACAAACAACGGATATCCATGATATTTGTGTAATGAATTATTTACAGCGGTCTTTGAAATAGAAATTCGATGGTCAATGTAAACCAATACATATATATATGTATGTGTGCGGTTTTTGAATAGACATCTATGTGTTTGCGAGTAAGCTCCACGATAGATGAGATACCTTAAGACAACTGTGAGTGTAGGGCCACAATAACTTACCCATGGGAGAATAGATTACCCAAATGTGACATATGCTATTCGTTCGCCCCAGAATCATACGCAATTGACAAATCGCAAACCACCGTCTTGATCAATGCACCCTACTGGCTCAGTTAAGCAACAATTTTAGGCAACACCAAAACAATATTGAAGAGAATAAAATAGTTAGCATTGCCATAGCCGGTGAAACCAGAGTAGTTCAATGCTTGATGAGTCAATTATGCGAAGGTGCAGATATAGCAGCTAACCATCTTGTTCATTTCGGAACCAATCTGTGAGATTTGTTCATTCCGCTTTATTTCCTAAGAGAACCCAAAGCACTAGGAACTGCAATCAAAAGTCCAGCCTGTGAACTATACGAGAAGTTCCCTGCGTTAGCATGCCCATTGTAACATGGGCTCGAGATAAATGTGGTGCATCATAATTGTACATTTCTTATCACCAAACATTTTCATACTGGAAATTATGTTGTTCAACTGATTTGTGAATTCAATCTGTCAGTTACGCAAATGAGAAAGCAGAAATTCACACTGGGTGATGACATACCCCATCAGCGAACTCACTGATATTAAGTGGGCGGCCGTCAATCGCAGGTCTCCAGAACGAGTTAGCCCCAGAGAAACCGAAGCCGTCAGAGAGTTTACCAAAAGCACCCTGTCGATCATCAAGCTCGCGCCTAGTCTGCACTTCAGTGGCATTCTCGAGGACTTCAAGTTCCTGCCTGGATAGTCAATTTGCCGCGCAACATTGTAGACAAGCAAGAGAAGGAGGGCAGGGGTGACATACTCCAGAAATTACATCTTCCAAAGTAAGGTATCCTGACTTATCAGCCACAGCGGCCGTCGATACAAGTGGCACACCCTTGATAGGCGTTGTAGCCATCACGAACGACAGTGATGCCACAGTAATAAAGCTAAGTAATGAAATCTTTGCTATGATGCTGAGAGTTTGAATAAATGTTATCGTATTAGGAGTTTCGGCAAGATATTGGAGTGCTGTTCTCTGTTGTTTTCTCCAGAGAGTGGAAACCACAGGGTGAGGCAGCGCGCGCCGATCTTCGCGACGAAGCAACATTGAACTCCGCGTTCGAGGGTTCTCATCTCATCCTTGGCATCACTGACTTTGTTCCAGGGTTTGATGAGCATGGTGGCGAAAAGGGAAAAGACGTTGAGATCCAGTACGGCTGTAACATAGCACGTGCTGCACAAGCAACAGTCATACTAGAACATTTTATCTGGAGCACCCTCCCTGGAATATTTGATGCTACCGGAGGAAAATTTTCGCGCCCTAACTTCGACGGAAAGAACGAAGTTAGTAAATACATCCGGGCCTACCCGACGCTGCTTGCTAATATAACCTTCTTAATGATCGGTTGGTACGATACCAATTTTAGATATCCAATTTTTGCTCCTGTTTGGATGGATTTGGCCAACAAATGTGTTGTTATCGGAGACTACCCGGCTGATGAATCTTTATTCGCCATTGGCGATGTTGGACGAAATTTTGTACCGTTTATCAAAGTCATTGTCGAACAACTAGAGAAGACCAAGAATAGTGCACGTGCTTTACATTCATTGAAAATGTTGGGTTTGAAGAACTGTTGAAGCGGTGGACCAAAGTTCACGGAAAGGAAGCAGTCTACATAAAGACGACATTTGAAACCGTATCTCAGGTGTTGTGGCCCAGAGAGTTAGCTGAAATAACACGCTTTATGGGTGACTGCAAGGGAAGTTATTGGACGTATAAAGAAGACGAGATTTTTACTTTTGAGAATTTGTGCATTGCTAATGCCGATTTTTCTCACTTGGCAAATCACTCAAGCTATTGGACTTGAACTAGAAATAACAAAAACAATAATTCACCACCGATCTGCGGAGTATTAGCCTTACATTTACCAATCTGACTTACAGTGTTCAAAAAAATCCCAAGGCGTGCTATATATCGGTGATTTTTCGAAACCAATTCTATAGCATAGACACACACGGGGAAATATATTTGTATATATTTTCCCCATTGCATCCTGCCTGCATGATACTTGTCGGTGTTTTGTTCCATAGTTTGCAACCATTGCAGTCATAGTGGGAGAGGGTTTGGCTCAACCATGCTTTGTTCTCTTTCCATTTCTTTTCCTTTTTACCCGTAGATACTTTTGTAGTTTTTATCAAAAGTAATACAGCGCGGTCATGCATTCTAAGATCACATCTCTTTCTCTAAGGCCAAGCTAATGTGTGAATTTGGGTACTGAGCTTCAATAAACGCCGATTCTACTGTCTCGATACTAGTACGAAAGGCAGGTAATAAGCGCTATATTTGGCAAGCTTTCCTTGAGGTTTGTAACACAAGGATCTGGCCTTTGGCTTATCTATAAGTCACGCATTACTTGAACACCTAAGGTGGGGGAAAACATGATTGTAAAATGCCCCTACTACAAATATTGACACAATTCACAGTGATTCATGGAAACCAACATGAGAAAAATAACGCATGTATGACTATTCTCCACTTGACTACTTTCAAGATGATAGTATACCTTCGGCATCTTTTTGCAGCTTCGCCATAGCTCCAATCTGCAATGTAGGTCCGATACTGACCCGCGCAACTCCTATCGCGGCCAGTTCCTTCACAGTTAAGCCACCAGAGAGATTCAGTAAGACATTCAGTCGCCCATCGAACGCTTTGACCAGCTCAATAACTTCATTCCGAGAAATACCTCTGCTTGATCCACCCCATACAAATACAGTAGTAGCACCGGCTGCAAGATATGCACGACCCCTCTCAATGACCTCTTCGAGGGCTCCGCCTTGAACTAAAGTATCGCATCGCGCATTCACGACGAAGTCAGGCACTCCAAGTTTACTGGCTGTGCTCAGGACTCTTTTAATTCGATTTGTTGCTTCAGAGATGCTGTAGAGTATCTTCGCACTTCCGTTGTAGTCCTCAAGGTTAACGCCAACGACGCCGGCTTCCACAAGTTCTGTTATGCCCTCCTCTAGCTGATCTCCATATCCATCTTGGAAATCGACAGATAGAGGTTTGCCAAACTCCTTAATTGCTGAAGCAATATTTTTGGCAGCTGCAACGTTTACAGCTCGCGTCAACGTATCATCTTTGAGACCTGCTGCTTCCGCAACAGCATAGCTAGCCGTTGCAATGGCGTTTGCACCAGGCAAGGACGCTACAGCGCGCGCAGAAACCGCATCATAAATATTCGCAAAGATTATAGGATAATGAGGAGTATGTAGAGCTTTGAAACTCTTAGCGAGAGTATTTGTAATGTTCGCCATGGGTACTTTTTGCTAGCCAGAAGGTAGTAGCTATGGAATCGCAATCATGCAAGATCCAACTTTGATACCCTTTTAATATTTAAATAGATGGCTATTTTTTCCTAGTCAATTTTCAAATAGCATATGCGCATGAGAAGTCTTTTAGGCTTTATAATCATGACAGTTATTAAAAATCCCATCTCCCACACAATCATGGGGTGATGGCTGCATCCCAAAAGGTTCGCCATCATTCGAAGGGCGCTAGCCTAAACAAGGAGAATTATGCCAGCTTTACTAACCAGATAAAACCTTACCGTAACTGCTACGCTGTTAAAGCACGTCACGCTCTGTCATTTCGCCCTTTGCTCGACGCTAAATTAGGACATTGCTATCTATATCGCCCCAAGTCGAATTAGTTAGCTGCGCGAAATATCGATACTACCGTCCATGATGATTTTATAAAGCGTTATACACAAAAAGAGACTATATTGGGCCCACTAACTTCAATTATCAATTGAATACCATATCCTTTAACCTATTCCGGAATAAAACGTTTTGCTTCCGTTACAACCCTCGAAGTATACAAGTCTAGTTGGGTTTTCTCATGGCATCTTCGAACCTTTTACAATTTTCAAGAAGAGGGCTTATGACGTCCTAGGGAATGCAATACATCGCTATCCGCCAGTAGTCTAAAGCAATACTATACTGACAGTTCTACAACTGAGTTTAGAAAAAGCATTATGTCTATAATGATAAAATTAACTAATACAGAAACAGATCCCTATACGGCTATATTGTTACTAGTCACTCTTCAGCAACTAGGACGCCTCGGTATCGCATTTTCCCCTCGCTCAATGTTCTCATAGAATCCTCAATACCAATCTTATTTAAAGGGAACATCATAGTCACCGGTCGAATGTCGTTCCTTGCCGCAAATTCCAACATTTTCTTCAATTCCGACCTAGACGATATGACAGTGCCTTGAACCCGGAACCCGAATCCGATTAAAGGATATTGGGGTATGGAAAAGTTACCAAAATGGACAGTTAGAGGAATTATCATCGCCTGAGGCTTGAGAAGAGGTATATAAGCATCCCATTCGATATCAACGGATGCTGTTACGAGAAGTGCATCCAATTTTGTAGCACCAATGTCGATTGTTTTTTTGCCTTTCGTAACTGTGAAGCGACTTGCACCTAAGCTCAAAGCCTCGTCCTTCTTAGATTCGTTGGTTGATAGGACCACAACGTTCATACCCATCTTAGAAGCGAATTGGATAGCCAGGTGCCCTAATCCTCCAATACCAATAATTCCGACACTGGAAGTGGATGAAAGGCCGTATTTGTGTAGAGCATTCCAAACAGTGGCGCCACCACACATCAACGGTGCGGCATCAGTGTTGCTAATATTATCGGGGATTTTAAAAAGGAAGGCCTCTCTCCACACAGCTGCCTCCGCAAAGCTGCCCTGGTCCAAATTTGCCATGCCGTATATCTGTCGGTCAGGGCAATACTCGTCATTGCCGCTTAAGCATTGTTCACAAAGACCACAAGCATCGGCCTGATAACCCCATCCGACGCGGTCACCGAGTTTGAGATTCTTTACATCCGGACCAATTTGTTGAACCACACCGGCCCCTTCATGGCCCAGAACCATATCAGCACCCTTGTAGTGTAAATCTGTGCCGCAAAGGCCAGATGCGGCGACTTTAACTAAAACTTGATCACCTGACAATTCAGGCTTCGTAGTATTTGACTCTTGAATACCGTCTGTAGCAGAGCCTTTGTAAACTTTGAATGAATGCATAATGGTTTATGTAGAAGCCGTAAAGGAAACTGTCTGTCTGATTAAAATAGATATTCAGAGTGACTGTTTGATAGTTGTGATAATATTTCCAAAGGTTTTATCAGTGGTTCTGAATTTTTTTCCTATGCAATGTTGGGATTTGATACACCGTGATAGCAACATTTATATATATGTACAAGCTTCGCTATTGTCGCTATTTCTAGAGAAATTCCCAAAGAAGGATTACCCAAAATGGAATATTCCCATATGTGCTTACCAAATGCATTGCTCTCAACAGCTCTTCCCTGTCGATTATTAAGCTGTGTCGAGGAAGAAGAGCAAAGTGCCTCATATCGTTTTCGGTACACTGTAATGATTATTAAATCGCATCGTAATAATATCGCCTACATGTGTCATTGATTCCATTCTCGATAAATAATTCAACCTAATAGATTTGCTACCTCACGACCCATACATGACGAAGTTCGGATCTAGTGGACGCTACACATCGCCGGCGCTCCTTTACTTTCGTTTAAGAACAAACAGCCTAATATCTTACCAAAGTAAGAGGCGTTTTCAGGTCTCATTTTGCGAAGAGTCCTTCATACCTAATCGATTCGCTATCGGCCCCAGCTGGAGGCTAGAAGTTACAAGACAATAGGCCTAATTTGCATTAATTGCCCACATAGTTAAACATATTAAAGGTATCCGCAATTTTACGACAGCTACTGTGAGAAAAATGATATAACTATGCAAGGCAATAAATCAATGTAGACACAATAATGGATCTAGTACTCCGTATTCTAGTACTCCGTATTCTAGTAATCAATACGAGGGGAATGCAGTTAGATTACAATCTTTTGCTCGACCATTATGACTTCTCTTCTTGTGATCTCTGATGTTCTACTGAAGCTAAGCCTTTGTCTATCCTCTTCATATGACCTGGGCGATACAATGGCCGAAAAAGTGTAAGACCAAGAAAGATCCTGCTTACAAAGACTGATGATCGAATAAATGTATTTTCCTTCTTATTAGTAAATGATACACATCTCTCAGCATGTATTGGTGACGTCTTTTGCGACCAAATAGTAGCACTGAAGTTTGGCTCTGCTCTAGCAAAACACAACCCACCCCTCGTTCCAAAGGATGGAATTCATGTTGCCGTAGTATTCCGATTCAAATCTAGCCTTATATTGCCTGATCGCAAAGTTTAGCCAATAGGGCATATGACCATCTTCAGTAAATTCAAAGCGTTATGGCTCACCACTTACGAATGTGGCTTATGCAAAATACGGAAAAGTAGATGTTTCCTCTTTAGCATGTAGGAGCCACGGGACAGTATATATAAACACTGCATATATCTTCAAACGGCAGCTCATATAATAGCCTGGATTTTCTTAAAATAACTTGAATTCTTCCAACTAACAGCATTCGTTGTTGATACATACAACTAATACCATGGGGTCTATTAATGGCACCGCTGTCCTTCTTATTGATCCCTACAATGACTTCATTCACCCTGATGGTAAATGGTACGGCAGTATCAAAGATAGCCTGGAGGCTACCGAAACAGTGAAGCATATACAGCGCCTGATCCAAGCCGCAAGAGCGGCACATATTCCCATCTACTATTGCTTGCACCATCAATACAAGAAGGGCAATTATGATGGCTGGAACAGGATGACATCATATCACATGGGGCTGAAGGAAGGTCGTGTACTTGAAGAAGGCAGCTGGGGGGCGCAAATATATGAAGGAATGGAACCTGATGTTGTGAACGGCGATGTGGTCGTATCAAAACACTGGAACGCTAGGTGAGCAGTGCTGTCAAATTTTAACTATCAACGTATGAGTAACAACTAACAGAACTTGATAGTTCATTCCAAAACACTGACTTAGACTATTTGCTCCATCAGCGCGATATCACCAAACTAATCTGCGCAGGGATGACCAGCAACCAGTGTTTGGAGTGCACAGCACGCTATGGCAAAGAGCTGGGTTACGAAGTGACACTGCTGTAAGTTCTAACACAAAACAAAAGTTAAATCTTACGCTCATTCTATCTCAAGTTCGAATGCAACGGCTGGGTTTACAATTGAGCAGAAAGACGCAGCTGTCAATCTGATTTGGCCGTTACTTGTGGACCGCGTCATAACTGTTGAAGAATGGGCTGATAGTATCGGCGCTCCAAGAGAATGACAGATGTGTTCATGCATTAGACGTTGTGAATATTTGCAATTTAGGGAAACCACGCCCTTTTTATTGAGTTAAAAGAAAAATAATGAACAATTTTGTTTTAACTCCTTTCAATGTATATGCAATATCTCATGTAATATGATATAGGATTTAGATTTGGAAATGGAAGGGGGCAATACGAAGTACAGCTCAATTAAAGTAAGCATTTTGGATATAATGACTCAGTTCTACCATTAGCTAATTCTGAGTCCGGGAATACCTGGACAATTTTAGAAAACACGCTCCAAATTTCGTTACCTCTTGGTTATTGTTTATAACACGCAACAGCCCACACTTGCAAGAGAGGAACCAGATCATACATGGGAAATTATCGCGGTAGCGACAGGCAAAGAACGATTTTAGTCAATCTCCTTCGGCACTTCGTGGATTGGAGAAGTATCCGTAAAAGCCCATACTGAGGGATCTCAGTTAGCCGATAAGCAGCTCTTCGCGGCAAATAGTGCGAGGAGAGTTAATGTCAATGGGTAAGGTTGTGTAATTGGTGGGAGCGCGAGCAAGGTGGCAAATGCTAAATGGAGACTGGTATTATTCTGCCTAAGCCTCGGTCTTTGTCGGTGAAATGAGCTACGCTAAACATGTAAATAGAGGCTGCATTCAAATTGCCTATACAAGGTTAGCCCTCATGGCGCGGTCATGGAAGAGCAGCTTTTACTGGGATTTAGTAAAATATTTGAGTAGGAGTTTTTTTCTTCTCCTTTCTCCTTCCGACTTTATTATCCTTTTATATTCGCTAGAGTCATCTTAATATGGCGTTTGTTCTTCTTCTCGTATTTACATGTTAATTTGGGGTTACAATCTGTTGTGAAGCCTTATACATCACTGGGTGGATAGCAATTCGATTCGTGACTTTAGCACCCTGTTAACATCTCAAAAACTACGTCTATATCACTCCCAGGATTGTTAGGTGCAAAACCAATCTAAACGAAATAAAAAATCGGCCATATACCTGTCAATGGGGAAATGGTATTTGAAAATTGGCCCAACTCGAAGCCGAGCACTCGAGATTTTCCCCTTAGCGAAAACGAGGAGACGGAGAATAAAAACAAGTTCCGCTTCATAACTTTCCAAGATCCCAACACTATAAAATCAAAGTCTGTTCAGCGCGTTATTCGAAGTCATGGTGCCAAAAAATCTCTGGAAGGACGAAAAAAGAGGTCCACCGAAGTAACTGAGAATTTTCGCTACTTTAAAACTGATAGACTTCAACACGCTTCAGCAAAGACACGCCATAATGGCTCACAGAGGCCGGGTGATATAAAGCAACTTGACTCATTTCGATCCCTTACCATCAACAACACCGCACGATTGCAGTCTCTTATAACAAATAGTACAGTATATGGTATATCTAGTAAAGGACAGCGCTAACATTTTTAGAAACTGCATCTCAAGCTTTGGAGCCGGTGTGTAATTTCGCAGAAACGAGCGCCCACCAAAAATTCCATAAGTTATTTTATGACGGCTTCAATGATGCAGCTCTCTCAAATGCTATTATGCTTTCATTATCATTCGCGGCAAATGAATACCACTTCACGCAGGAATGCGTTACTTTTAAAAACACCACCATTCGGCATATAAACCAGAAAATCGGATCTTCACTTGATCCTCCCGCGGTTTCACAAATGATAGGGGCCATTTTACTACTAATAGGAGTAGAGGTTAGTATTGCAGCCCGTTGATGTTCCAATACTAAGCAACGTATAATATAGTGGAGGCTTGGGAACAAACCACGAGTGGAGATGCACTTGACTGGTATTACGCAACTATTAAATTTTTGCGACTCGAATCTAATACACCTTCAAGATGGTATCAAGCGGTAAATCTCTGAATCAGTCTTCCTTCTACACATAGGGCAACAGTTCTAATCTCTACAGTGCAATATTCTGGCAAGACTTGGATGCGGCCTGGATAATAGGTTCTGAGCGCAGATTTGCCCATGATATTTTTCCAGAGCTTCACTGGGGGCGCAATCCATTTCTCTCCTCCCTATATACTCTACCACCTGGATTCGAGCCACTGAGGCACAAACTAGGAGACGAATTGATCAGGATTATCGAGGATATTTATGCTTTACAGCATTTACGAGAATCATCAGACATAGATCTTGAGGATTCGACGTCCATTATTCACCTGGATAATTACCAAGCATGGGTTGAATCTCGACTTTACTCCCAACTTCTAGCGACAGATGACAGCAATGACATTGTGATAAGTTGCATATTCACATTGTATCTCTGCGCTTACATGTTGTTTACGGAGATATGGGCAGGCTACTTCATTCCGTCACACATATCGGCAAAGTTATTGCGTATCTTACGGCATGCCAATAAAGATATTTTATGGGAGAGCCATCGGGACGCAATGTTATGGTGCACCGTAGTGGGCGGTACATTCGCCCAGCTGGGCGTGACACGATCTGAGTATATATTGCTACTTCATCAATCCGGGTGCGGTAATCTCCCTTCGGCTTGGAAGGATATGGAAAACTTTCTGAAGAATTTTCTCTGGTCATGTAAAGTGTTCTATATTCCAGGAAAAGCATTCTGGGAAGCATATTCCTTAAGTTGATATGTTATACAACCATATCGAGGACTAGTTTTATTGGGCAAGATGCGGACATAATTATGGGGCTATGATTGGAGTTTCATTCTTCAAAAGTGGCATCTCATCATGAGACATTAACACTGCATAATCTTTCCTGTTGCGACAATACACCACCAGAATGAATCCCAGAATGGATAAAGGAGCGATCATGCCTGACTTTTAGCTGTTATGGCACTGGTACCCCGCACGGAGTACATGAACACGGGTCAAATTAGCCCTTGTGCTGTACCGTTGCACATTTGATTTTGTAATTAATCAGATTACTACTCCATGCTGGGTAGGCAACATTTGTGGCAAAGGCAGTTGCTACAACGCACTCCGTAGATTACACTGCTCTGCACTCCATATCCAGCAAGCGTTTCACCGCGCTTAGGGTCAAATGACTTTAATGCTCTCGGGGACGCAATACGTTATTCGGAACGGCGCTCAACTCAGGAGGCACTTCATAGCCTAACAGTTGGAATAGGACAATGCCCAAGTTTTAAACGGACTAAGCGAGCGATCTAAGCTACGAAGGCGAATTAGTCCAACTGGCTAACCAAAAGCGGAAGATTGATGCCAACTTTCAATTCCGCAGCAAGCCTGGTGGCCTATTTCTATCGCCCTTAAAAGGCAAGAAAACGGCAAACTTCACTTGATGGATTTCGTGCCAGGAAGTAATTTGGTGGTTATTTGTCATCCCTAGCGGATTAGCAAAGGATTCATCCTTAATAATACCAATGATTACAGGATGGAAGAAGTAGCAGGCGATTTACTGCAAGGGTCCCATTTAAGTTGTCATGGCAATCTTAAGCTGCCGCCTGTGAAACCATGCAATGAACGTATTCCACAGTTGGATATTAACCACATGGGGCACAGCTCCTATCCCTTAGAAATGGTTAATTCAACATTACGAAGCAACTCCAGGAGCATGACTGCACACTGTCATTTGTATCGAACTATTAAACAAGAGCTCCATTTGCTACGAAACTCTGAGAGATTGAGCTAAGGTGGCCCCTCATTTTCCCGCTCCATGGCTATTATCTTAACTACAGTATAGCGTCAATATTACTTCATACTGTCCACTGTACATCATCCCGCACTTTGTTTGTCATATTTCGCTAGCTTTGAAAGTCAACCACTAATCCGCTTCCCATATTGTTATAGCTTATTGCCGTTAGCGAGCAACAATAAAAGCTATCAGGCCATTAGACCGTTATTAGTAAATGAAATTAACTACCATTATGAAGTTTGCCCTCGTGTTGGCTAATACTGCCGCGCCGACATGATTCATAAATGCTGCGTTGGGCAAAACCCTTATATCGGGTTTATTCTAAGCGAAGCCTCTAAGATTAGACTTTTTCATCTTCTACGCCGACTAATCATTCATCGAAAGTATTTCCTAGCTCGGCCGTTATAGCTTTGATTTCAGTGTTACGTGAACGACCGATTACGCCAACAAAGGGGCAATGGGCGGACTATCAATAGCAGAGTTGAACCGACAGGTTGTCACCCGATATTTTCAGGAGTTTTGGACCAATGGGAATGCCGATATTGTTGACGAGCTTTGCGCTGATAGCATAACCATTTTCTATCCCATGCATGGGCGAATGGTCGGCAAAGCCGCCGCCAAAGATGTCCTAGCCAAGTTCAAACAAGTTCGTTCTAGCAGTCCATAAACCGGGCGAGTTGGCGTGCTAACGATCTGGCCCGAAAAGGCTTTTCCGGACATTTCATTCAGGCTACTATCTCCGTTTCCCTTGATTGCCGAGAGCGACTATGTGGTTGCGCGCTGGTTTGGTGGGGGGAAACATACTGGACCAGCCTTTTACGATCTGCCTCTAGGGAGTCTGCCTGTGCCCAACACTGGTAAAGAAATGCGATTTTCTGGGACAACAATCTATAAATTGGAGAATGGCAAAATCGTGGAAGAGACTGGCGAGGAGTCTGGCCTGGTAGCGATGCAACAGTTAGGTTTCATCAAACTGAATGATGGTTTCGCTCCGTGAGTTCCCGCTGATATTTTACTCTGTCGATACCTCGATTCCATCATATAAACAGAGCAGAGTACTATTGCCTTGTAAATATAGAAATTGTATTATCATTAAATTTGTATAAGCTGTTCTTCACGTCATATGAGTCCTGCGAGAAGCTCATTCACTTTGTCATGCCCGATCCGCTGCAATAGTTCAGCGAACCTTGATACAAAGAAGGCGCTGTGTTCAATCCGTCGACTTCTCGAAGCCGCGACGAAATATACCCACGTTAGAGAATTTTCTCCTAATGCATACGGCGGAATTTTGCGCACGGTGACCTGAAGTCGGTCTAGCAAGCCGCTGACATCGTCGGAAGATGACTCTAAATCCGAGCCGCTACTCTCGAGTGGACTGTTAGTAGTCGGTAATGTGTATATGTGGCATGCCTGCGCCATAGCACTCTCCATTGATGAAAATACTTCGTATAGATCTTTTTGGTTGAGAGATAGGGCTTGTTTACCACCCGTGGCTTGACGGTCTTTACTTAGAAGCTGGTTGAACTGATAAAGAGGACACACAACTGCTTTTAGTCTATCACCATAGCGTTCCATATTAGTCAAACCCAATGGCGAGATGATTCAAATGTGAATTTTATTCTTGACGTACAGTTGCACTTGATCAAGCAAAAAGCGACGTGTTGCTTTCTCCCCTGGGTCGTTACTAAAAGGGCAATTTTTGCGAACCCAAAAATCGGCCAGCTTCAGTAACGCAGGACATTCTCTGTGGCCGCATATCATATCATCAATCATCAATCCTAAGATGGTGGCGAGCGGTGCAGAAGAGTCTGTTTCTGGCCGCGCTGGAATTTGTCTTAACTCGGCAATTGCGGTCGATCTGTAGTTAAGTCTGTCGACCGTCATTGTTGCACCCTGGGCTATTTGGATATGACTTGCGGACGCTGCTAACAGGGAACTTCGAACCATTCGGTTATTGAAAGCAAGTGGAAGGATATGTTTAGTGTAGCCTTGGTTGGTAGATTCCGTCACATCCAGTGTGGGAATAACGTTTTCATAGACTGAGCATGAGGACATAGATGATTAGTAAATAATTCGGTCTGAGATGGTTAAAGGAAACAGGAATTTTACCTACAGTTTCGTAAGAGGAATTCCTCTGATGCATCTTCTATATTAATATGTGCCAGCATATCTAAAGTTGGATATACCATTGCCTGCTGTTGGTATGCCTGCCATTGATATTCGTGGCTCAAGACGAAGGTCGAATCACTGGTAACCATATCAAGATCGGAACTTGATACCGACCATAGGAATATACCAGGACCGAATTGTGAGATATGATGTACGTTTAATACTGGAGTATCCACTGAGCTAACTAAGGCCAAGGCACATTTCTTCCAGTTGGTAGCTATCTGGTTCAAGCGGTCGCCCTCTGCTCGGAGACGTAGGACTTCTTGCTCGAGTGCATTCATATAATCCTTTGTCCTCTGTCTGTGGCTCCTATGAGATTGTTAGGTTAATTCAATATGCTTTGACGAAACCAAACGCCGACATACCTCTGTGCCCGCAAGATCTGCTGCTTCCTCTTCTTGGGAGGTTGTCCCTTTTCAGGCTCAGAAGTCGCGCTTCGGTCATCGGGTACCAATGGTGGTAAGAACGAAAATGTGCCCAGAATGTTTCTCTGGCGACTTTTTATGGAATTATATGAGTTTGCGTTCTCCATCTTGACCAAAGCAGAGTCTGGCCTGAAGCTGTCGCTGCTCAGTTTGCCTTCGTAAATGAACATCGGACAATCGGCTTATTTGCTCTTTTGGGGTTGGTCATGTGATTCAAGCGGGAGATGTTGCTAATTGTCAGCTTTATCAGAGCCAGCCTATCTCGGCAGTTATTTAGCTTAGTTGTTCTACTTGTTGGGTATGGTATACGGAGAGGGTATTGTCGGAGATGATTGCGTGTTGTAGATATTATCTCTCAAATAATAATAGACTACTGTATAAAGGCAGGATGTGTGTGGATCACATAACTTACTTATGTAACTGACTCGGAGAGACGCGATCAGTTAGGAAGACGAGTCTGGGACGCACTGTGCCAATTCACACATCAATTCAGATGACAAATGCACACTGCCCAAACTAGTAATCCAATGGAATGACGCATGACATTCCGGCAACAGGCGTGCATGGTGAGATCACAAGGCGAAAATAGCTGGATTAATCAGCCCCTGAAGGACACGCATTTGAAATCGGAAGATTTAGCGTTTCATTTTCTATCCATGGTGAGCATTTCACATGCACTGCCTAGGGAGACGCCGAATCGAACAAGAGTACGGGGAGCAAGTGCCTTGTCTCCAAGGAACCCCAAATCTGCTGTGAAATACAGGAATGGTCGTGGAATTGACAATCGGTTCAATTGTGACCAGGAGCAATTAACCTTCACCATACAGACTCAAGTCCATTAACACCCGATGGCTTATCCGCCTGACTTGTCAGTCGCACACCATGACGGAGACCCTCCTGTGGATTATGATGGTCAAAATCAGAGATGGCAGTATGCGCCGTTACTCGATTATCCCAGAGCGCTACTGTTCCCTCTTCCCATTTAACGCGAACCTGGAAGTCCTGGCCAAGGGCAATGTGCTGCAATTAAGTAGAAACGGTTAGCGGCTCGAATAGCACATATCTGCAAATTTTGGGCTTGGTGCTTACATTAAACAGCAGCTGTAAGAGAGCATCGGATTCCTCATGCTGAAGGCCAATGATACGCTTTGTGAACCCTTTATTGACAAATAGAGCCTTTTCTCCAGTCGCCTTTTGAGACGTGCTTAGCATTGCCACTTATATTGTATTTTGGCTTCCTTTCATGTACTGCTTACCGGATGAACTCTCACAATGGGATGCTCTGATTTCACAGGCTCTCGACGGACATATTTCCCATCGCGTCGGGCATTATCAGCTTGATTGAAGCCGCTATGTTCAGCGCGTAGACCCTCGAGTAGCGTCTTAATTGGTTGGGATAAGCGAGCATAGGCTGCCGTCTGCGACGCCCAAGCCGTATCACCGCCAGTTGGTGGGACAGACAGTAGAGTGAGGATAGTAATCCCAGGGGGCTGATGCTCATATGAAACATCAGAATGGTATCCGGTCGTTGTCAATCTTTCCCTTCGCTGTCGTGCTCTGTATTCATTATCGGGACCTAGGTAGATATTGTGAAACTCGAGGTGGTCCTTAACGTGAGCTCCAACAGGCTGATAATTTGATCAGCATCTTCTTCACCAAGCATTAGTGAGGTCTACTCACGTGAACATGCAAAGGCCCAAAATATCTTGCAAAATCTTTCTGCTTCTCAGGGCCAATGTCTTTAAAATCTTGGCCACGAAACACAACCACACCCCTCTCAGCAATTAGAAGTGCAAGTTCATTTTTTTGCGTATCATTCAATTGAGAGAGCTGCAAGCCTCGAATTTCAGTGCCAATGACTGGAGTGAGTTTGGAGACTTTTAGATCGCCGTTGTCACTTGAAAAGAGGGCAGACTTGTTTTTGTCCGCTAAAAGCCCACGATCTTTAAATTCAAATGACCGGATCGGTTCAAAGTGAGTCTCTTCGTCATAGACAGGGAGATACTGGTGATATCGGTACTTTGGGTGGATAAATTAGAATGATACCTCTGTCGGACGCACGATCGTTTATAGCTTACCTGCTGGTGTATGGCGTCATCATATGCCAAAGTCAGCTTTCCGATGGCAGAGTCCGACTGTGTTACAGTCTTTGTTGTCGACATCTTATATGTTTGAATCGCTGATTAATTAGAGTATCTCTGTAGATATCTATACACCAATAGTCCAAGTAACCGTAGACTTTTTTTTTTGTTGCGATGGACTTGTTCTTAATAAGTCCGACAGGTGTATGAGATTGACAGCCCTTGCTGTTCCACGCTCGGAACATCGGCATCTTACGTCAAGACTTCTCCCGATGGCGGCATTTCAAAATTCAATCGTGATTGATTGTCGATATGATGAACTGCGGGGTTTGGCCATTGTGGAAGGTCTGTAACAGCTAAAGATATGTTCTACATGTAGTGATCACGCCTTGAGCTGACCAAACATGGGTAATCGTGGGGGTATTGAGATTTCAACCCCGGACCTTGATAACACTTAGAGTGGGTTTCATTTGAGCATCATATTTAAAAAAAAAAAAAAAAAAAAAAGATTAGACTATATTTCAATCTTATTATTACCTGAAAACTAGGGATCCTATCTATGACTATCGATATTCTCGCAGGCGTATGAGTATCGGCTAAATTTGATTCGCGAGTCGTGATTTAGACCAAGATGACGACAGCGGGATGCTTCATATAGTAATCGGACCAATTGGCCAAAGGCTTACTAATTCATGATGCCATTGTAACCAGGTTGCACGAGAAGGATTTAATAGCATTTCGATCGTCATTCTATTAAGAGTTTAAAAGGGGGTACGCATGGAAAATGAGAGACTGCACGCCGGTGAGGCATTTATCGTATTAACTGAGTAGAAGAGACATACAATTATCATTAGGAAGAGATTCTGAATTTGAATGATATATCTTTCACTAAAGGTATTTACCCTTAACCAATCTTCTCCTCTAGGAATTGAAGCTGTTGTGCTCGACCCTTCATATTAGTACGTTTGTTAGCTAAATGATGTCAAATGTTGCTAAACGGTATTAGAATCAGACTTCAACATATTAGTTTGTCACAGAGAATGTCCAGCGTTCTTTAATACTCATTATTCTCTTTAACATCTTTGGTTTTCTGGTAGAGTGTGAGCGTTATCATCGTTCCCTTACGGTTACTACTTGAATTAGTTTCAGCCGTATATAATAGTATTTCCACACGTTACTCGGATTAAGTAAACCGTTTCTTGTAGTAAAAAGCTCGTGTTTCACATGCTCTCAATAATGAGCATCTCGGCTCTCATCTCTTGATTCTCAAGCTAAAGCCAGTAATGAACTCACCCTCTCCAAGCTCTTTAAACGAGCAAACAAATTGTCATTAGTTCTTAAAAGGAGAGAATTATCAGAACCGCAAACAATGGATTCCTCCTATATACAATAATTGACAGCCAATCACCTGTTCATAACTGTATCTAATCATTTCTCGACATCTTTGTTCCAGCGTCATAATTATATCGCTGTACTCCTGACGTATCAGCTCCTCCTCTTCATATACTTGCTATCGAACCTATCGTGTTACTTATGAGCTGTATATATTTGCCGGTGTTATTTTTGTTAGGTAAAGAGAGCCAGCCGCTCGACCCTTATTCTATAGTAATTCATAGGTTCCTTTGCCTCCTTATCACTGCTCTCGCGTTTATCTGTAAGGTGTATACGATATGAAACCAGCATAGATGAAGTACCATAACCGAGCACCGCTTTGGGCTGCCTGATTACCTGTCATGTAAGGATACTTCGTCTTCTGAAAGGTTGTCTCAAGCTCAACATTGTAGCAATGCCCCAATAAATGAATAGGGCTACCTGAAGCAATGATTAGCGCTGTGCTTTTTGCAAGTGGTATGTTCGAGCTCTGCGGGCTGCGAGACGGGAGTCCCCTAGATTATGCCGACAATGAAAAGTACAGTGACTAGAGTTGGTATTTCCTTAGCATTTCTACAGGTATTATGTTATTTAATCAATTCCTACCCAATAGTTTGTTGCATTCACTTCGCCATCATATCGGCCTGACATACGATCAACACAATGCATGCTGCGGCGGTTCCCAAGCCAGCCAACGGTGAGAATGTATAAAGCCGAACATAATGCTACGTTGAGTCTTCGAATCTTGGCGTTTTTCTTTTTTTATTAGAATCGAGCGAAACTAGGCAATGGTCACCCATAAGTATTATGTTAGAAAGAGACCGTTACCAGCTCCCAGAAGAGAAGTTGTTAATTTTTCATCAATTCAGACAACTATTTAGTAACGTTTAATAGCCCTTCAGAAAGAATCCGCGGCCTTTTGACCGGTTGTCTGGATTCCATATAAAGGTATTGCGTTTGATATGATGGCGAGTTTTCGTGTTATTAACATAGCATATGGTCGCCAGAGCGACCAGCAAGCGACTAACAAATGGTTGGGGAATAAGTCCTCCTAGTCATATTTAAAGCTGGGGTAACTGGCAAAGAGAAGACTCCCGTTACCTTTCACGGCAACACAAAGGTACTTCAAGCAACAGCTTTAAATTGCTTATTCACCCGCTTTTAAGCGACTATCTTTCGGCATTTAGTTCAGGCCGACTGATGTTGCGCTGAGCCAAGCCGACACTTGCGGGAATACGGAACGGGGAGGTGGGGTAATGGAGACAACACCGGATTGCTAAGGCCGCTCTGCAACAAATGATGACGTCTTGACAGTGAAACTGGTGGTGTCGTGCACCACGAGTTCATGGAGATTGCAAAGAAACAGGCGTATCGTGTAGCCTTCGGATTGTCCAAGCGGCCGAGTAATTAAACATATACAATAGGCTGATAATTCATTTGGGAGCGCATAGTCATCTTTGCATGCTGCTGAATTGCGGTGGCATATCATATAGCTAGTCCTCACAAAGGTAACCTACGCAAATCTTAAACTAAGTAGGTAGATACCAAGGGGGAAAGCTTCCACACGACGCACGAGCCATGACATCATAGTCTATTTACCTCACAGGCTATCCGGGTATCTCTCGGCGCCTCATGAATCTTTGTGAAGCCACCCTTCATCGTATCCAGTCATTCTCTGCAACCGGAATTCCTGGATATGGGCACGTACCCACACAAGCAACGCCACGCCAGCTTCAAACGAATCCCGTGGCGTACCTTGCTTGGGTGACAAGATGAGGGGAGAAGGATGCTCAATCATTATAAACCCTCGACCAAGTCCATCTTTCCACATTTGCCCTTGATTCGTACTCCCTACCCCATTTGTATTCTGTCGAAGTATAAAATTAGGGTATCTCGTCAGCCGTCCCCGCGCTTTTTTTTACCCGTCTCACCACCCGCAAACTGAGATTCATTAGTTCTCCAGAAAGGACGCCCAGATTGTCATTTACCATGCCTCAGACTATCCCTGTCGCAAGCCGCCTCCTTGACCTCTTCAGCTTGAAGGGTAAGGTCGTCGTCGTCACCGGAGCTTCTGGACCGCGGGGCATGGGAATCGAAGCTGCACGCGGCTGCGCTGAGATGGGCGCTGATCTCGCCATCACCTATTCATCTCGCAAAGAGGGCGCCGAAAAGAACGCTGCAGAGTTGACCAAAGAGTTTGGCGTCAAAGTCAAGGTATACAAGTGCAACCAAAGCGACTACGCCGACGTCGAGCGCTTTGTGAATCAGGTTATTTCAGATTTTGGCAAGATTGATGCCTTCATTGCCAAGTATATCCCTCCCACCTCTCACTAAATATGAGCAGTGAGTGCTGACCGGCTTCCCATCAGTGCGGGTGCCACAGCCAACAGCGGCGTTGTCGATGGCAGTGCCAGTGATTGGGATCATGTTATCCAGGTCGACCTGAGCGGTACTGCATATTGTGCAAAAGCCGTTGGCGCCCACTTCAAAAAGCAAGGCCACGGCTCCTTCGTCATCACTGCGTCAATGTCCGGTCATGTTGCCAACTTTCCCCAGGAGCAGACTTCGTACAATGTTGCCAAAGCAGGGTGCATCCACCTGGCGCGGTCTCTGGCAAACGAATGGCGCGACTTTGCCCGCGTCAACAGCATCTCGCCAGGTTATATCGATACCGGTTTGTCTGACTTCATCGACGCCAAGACTCAAGAACTCTGGAGAAGTATGATCCCAATGGGGCGTAATGGTGATGCCAAAGAGCTAAAGGGCGCGTATGTCTACCTCGTCAGCGATGCTAGTTCATATACAACAGGAGCAGACATTGTAATTGATGGAGGCTACACTACCCGATAAAAATATTTAACATAATGCGAAACGTATTGTTATCAGCTCAACTACACCCTAATTGTGGCCTCGTCAATGGAAATTAACTCTGAGTAACGGACTCTCTCCTCGTGGACAGTTCGCGCATGCGAGAGGAAACGGAAGAGGTCCACTAACTAGGCCATCGCCGGATTAGCGCTGCCTTTGTTTACACTTGATGTCTTGCTCTCATTTCGACATGACGTGTCATTCTAAGCTCTGTGATGAATTTTCGTAGCTGCATGCATGCTGGAGATGTGCCCCCAAGGCCCCGATGCCAGGGTTTGGCATTTAGCCGTCGTTGAACTACCGTTGGCAAATTGCAATGACATGACATTATTTGCATGGGTCAGAATACATGGGTCAGGACACCTGGAGTGATGAGTCGCCAATTGTAAACACAAGTACTACGGAGTACTGAGTAGGTAGGTAAATACGGGATGCAAGGTTTACGCTCGTCATCTCCTATGTCTTTGCCTCATTAAACTGCCAAGTTTAAGACAATAGCTTAGCCCTTACAAGAAATTCGCCCTATTCCACTCGCCCTTCTGGCTTGTGAACGCCCTTGCCTCTTTGCAATTTCTGATCACCTCTTTCCCCGCGATCTGGCTCCTCGTTCCCCCACCGATGGATCTAATTCCCAACATGGGTCGCTGACAGAAGTACCCGACAGTAGTGCGATCGTCTTTTCGGCTTCACTGTGGCGTCGGTTCATCGGAATTTAGGGCAAGTGCCGCCTAATACACCGGGGATTACCGCCATGTTAGCAGATATGGTCTTGCAAGTACGAAGTACAAAACTCCTCAAAATAAAAACGCGAATGTACTGGCGTGGAAGAAGAGGAAAACACCAGGCCCCAAAAAGCTCAACGTGGCAAAGAGATAAAGAGAAGCCGTTAATTGACACCGATCAGGCATACAAAGAATAACCATGTCGGTTAAATTTATGCATACTACGCCTCATGTTAGGGCAACTGACCATTCTAGCCTGTCCAAGAGCCCGTTCGGGATTCATCCTATTCCCCTTCTTACTTCTTTTTTAGGCATCAACTTTCCTGTCCCAGAAGAGGCCATTCAAGGGCTCTTCTTGCCACAGTCCGACGGCTCGAAGAGAAGCTTGCAACTGCGGCTCTCACCATCGGCATTCGCATGATTCGTATGCATCTAAAGGTAACTTTTTACCCAGCAAACCTACTAACCCTTGCATTGAAGCGGCGAGTTCGGATGAGTTTACCTCACCAAAACACTACCCACCTACCTAAATGATCAAAGACATTAACACTCCGTATGTGATAACATGACAATCAGGTAGCATTGGCTGCGGGTAGATACTCACAGCCAATGGTTTCTCTATGCTCAAGGATATAACGAATCCATGCGGTAGCACAACTATTGGTCCGGGCCTAATGAACACCAGTCGGCAATGTTTCTGGTCTTTCTTTTTGTACTCCGTATGTATACTTGTCGTATGAGAACCACGATCCACAAATGAGGGGAATCGCGTTTCCATGTAACCATCTTCAAGTTTTGGTACACAATGGTGGACTTTAGACAGGGGTCATTTTTGCGGGTCCAAAACATTGCCTGTGCACTACAGATGATATCACAGACCTCAAATTTCCATATTGGCTAGCTTCATTCCTAGTAACGGAGCATTTCCACCAGCCTTGTTATCCGCACCATGAGACCTCATTTTCCCAAAACAAGGGAATAAAAGTTGGGAGGAATACCGACGGATATTTTAAATCGAGTAGAGCGGTCCAATCATGAGAAAGACAGAATCCCCAGGAACCAACAACCATTCTCAGGGCTTGTTGTTTGAGGTGACATGGTGTCTTGAACCTGCAGCAGGCGTTTCCACTTCAAGAAATGATCACTGACGAAGTGGTATTATCCGGAACTTTTCCCGCCATCTTTACGCTTTATGAGACCATTAAGCTGCGGGGATGGACACAATCTAAGCGGAGTATTCCTCAGAGAGATTCGGTGTCTTAGAATTGTCTAATCAAGTGAAGATGGCCAGGAGATATCTGACAAGAGGAGGTCGGGCGATACTACATAAACGGCAATCTCCGCAGCGCGAATCTAGAATGTTACTTCCATAGCGAGCTATTAACCTAGCCACTTCATGTGGAATCTTCCGAGGTGACACGAGGCTTGCTCGATACTTTCCGAGTCCCCTTCAATTACGACTTATTTCAACATCAGTATGCCCCAATCCCTCAATCCATTCTTCTCTACAGACAAAACATACTCACAGCACGCGCCAGGTGCATTGAGACATTGACGGCAGCATGCGCCTCGAACAATTGGTGGCCTACTGGCCACTGCTGCTTGGATTGAGCCAAGCGGCGGACCAACACTCTTTTGATGTCTTGGAGTATATCGACCCATTGATTGGTACCGCCAACGGAGGTGAGACATTTCTCTCCAGAGAGACGCGGTCATCCAATTAACAGAACCGCGTTACAGGACACGTCTTTCCAGGTGCAAGTCTTCCTTGTGAGTCAACAGCCTCTAGTGATACCTTGCTGCAGCGATACAGTCAAGACTAATCTCGTGAAAAAAGATGGCATGGCCAAAAGTGTAGCAGATGGTAACAAGGAGATTCAAGGAGGTTATGCTTCAAATGATGGCCTAAGTAAGAAATTACATACTGTCCAGCCTGAGAGAAGGTTAAAAAGTATTGACCAATTTCTATAGTCACTGGGTTCTCTCACATGCATGACAGTGGAACAGGTGGTGTAAGTTGAATTCACCCTACTCAGAGTAGTTGTAAATTTGCTAATATTCTTATCCTTTAGGGTGCATCATTGGGAAATTTTCCTCTCTTTGCCCAGACTGGCTGTCTAAATGACGATATTAATAGCTGCTACTTCCCGTCAACCCTGCGGGCCTCGGAGAAGATCAATGAGACAGTTGTAGCAAAGCCCGGCTACTTTGCCTTGCAACTCAACACATCAGTCAAGGCTGAAATGACTGTCACAAACCACACAGCTCTGTATAGATTTTCTTTCCCTACTGACGGCACCCCAACAAAGATCCCTGCCAATGGGAAGACGCCCTACAGCCCTCTGATCCTAGCTGATCTAGCAGATCTCTCTGGTTCCAGAAGTGATGCAGTTATCTCGGTCGATGCCCACACTGGCCGTATATCCGGGAACGGCACCTTTAGGCCTTCCTTTGGCATTGGCACATACAAGCTTTATTTCTGCACAGACTTTCACGGCGCGAGGCTGCGTAACACGGGTATCTTTATCAATAACCGAGCAGGCAGCGACCGCAAGAGCTTCCGTGCTTACGATGATGGTCAGAACCCAATTTTGCCAGCTGGCGCTTGGGCTCAGTTCCATCCTCCAGCAAATAATCAGATTCTAGCTCGAGTTGGGCTCTCATTCATAAGCACCGCTCAAGCCTGCCGCAACGCTGAGAGAGAAATTCCCAACTTCAACTTCGAATCTGTGAGAGCTGATGCTGAGGATGCCTGGCGCAAGAAGCTTAGCGTCATCAAGGTTGACAACACAGGCGTGAGCGATTCACTTCAGAGGACGTTTTGGAGTGGCATTTACCGAACGCTTCTTTCCCCTCAAGATTATACTGGTAAGAGAACAGATATGTCAATCAAGTGTGTAGCTATCTCTTACACAATTTCTAGGCGAAAATCCTCTTTGGAAGAGCAACGAACCATATTTTGATTCATACTACTGCATCTGGGACAGCTTTCGAAGCACGCATCCCCTGCTTACCCTAGTTGACCCTCATGCTCAGGCTTTGATGATTCGCAGTCTCATTGATATATACCGCCATGAGGGAAAACTTCCAGATTGCCGCATGTCGCTTTGTAAGGGGTTTACCCAAGGTGGAAGCAACGCAGATAATTTACTGGCGGATTCATATGTGAAGGGCTTAAAGGACGGTATCGATTGGGATACTGGCTACAAGGCGGTCGTATCCGATGCTGAGGGTAATTTTTATCCACCACAGACTTTAATTGATACAGGACATATGCTAAAACTTTGTTTCAATAGAGGAGGGCCAAATTTGGACAGTCGAAGGTCGCGGAGGCTTGCAAAGCTGGAAGACTCTCGGCTATATCCCAACCGACGACTGGGACCCCAATGGCTACGGTCTGTTCACTCGGTCCATCTCCAGGACGATTGAATATTCCTACAATGACTTTTGTATTGCGGAGATGGCTCGTGGCCTCGGAAAGCATGCAGATGCGGAAAAGTATCTAAAGCGTTCCGGAAATTGGAAGAACATGTTTGATCCACACTCGCGGTCTAAGCTGAATCTGACTGGTACTCAAGACTACAATCAATTTACCGACAGTGGATTCACTGGTTTCCTGCAGCCTCGGTACCTCAATGGTACTTTTGGCTTCCAAGAACCAGCTATCTGTACCGATTTGTACAACTTTGCGGGCTGTTACCTCAATCCTGGTGGTCATGAAACCTACGAAGCAGGCTCTTGGCTTTACACATTTTACGTGCCTCACGATCAGGCAACTCTGATCACCACACTAGGGGGCCCGGACCAATTCATCCGCCGTCTTGAGTATATGCATAATACCCCTGGTCTTTTCTACATCGGCGATGAGCAAGCGTACCTTCTACTCTTCATCTTCCACTATGCTGGACGTCCCGGTCTCTCCTCCAAGTACGCGCACAAGTATATCCCTAGCGCCTTCAACGACACCACAAGTGGCCTTCCAGGAAACGATGACTCAGGTGCAATGGGCAGCTTCACAGCCCTTACTATGATGGGCTTGTATCCCATGAGTGGACAAGATGTCTACATCATCATTCCGCCATTCTTCCCAGAGGTCAAATTCACTGACCCACGCTCTGGAAAGACAGCCACCATTCGAAATATCAACTTTGATGCTTCATACAATAACATTTATATCCAGAGTGCAAAGTTGAATGGCAAGCCGTACAATAAGGGATGGGTTACTCATAGCTTCTTCCTTGATGGGGGAGTTCTAGAATTAACTCTCGGACCTAAAGAGAGTACGAAATTTGGAACTGCCAAGGCAGATCTCCCACCAAGTGCGTCAGCAAACTTCTGGAGCTAGATAGGATAGTGCGCAGATAGTTGTATAATTAATGATGTTAAAATATTCATCAAGTTGACTATCATTACGTACCAATATTTTTTGATTTGCATGTTGCTATGGATGGTTTACTTAACTCCTGCTTGTTGACGGAAAATGGCTATTGGCTAAGGAGAAATACCTATGTTCCACAGAGCCGAAACCTTATACCATCCATGGGCCCATACCCGTATTGTCACACCTTTCCCCAACCTTCCCTCCAGGCTCTCCTTTCCCCATTACATCATCCACCTCTACTTTTAACACGGTGTTTACTCCCTTCTGTTTCATTTTCTCTTGCGTTTTACGTGGGACTTTATGAGCAGGATGGTACTCTGGAAGCTTTGAAATTGGCTTAGGTATGTCAGAGCAAGACGGAGTTTCCCCCCATTTCGACCCTGCCTGAACTCTGAGTCGTCGATTATCATTTTTGTCTTCTTTTTCAATCCTCTTTTGGGTAGTTTCATGCCCAGGGTAGGACATCGCAATTACAAATTGAATTTGTTTGGCTTCACCGAGGGAAATCCGCACATCTATCGGGGTGCCAAGTCTGGCCAGGTCATTTATATACCAAGTTATCAGGCCGATGCTATGACTGCGCCTCCATGATCAACTGCATATGCCCCTTCTACGACAGAACGCCATCTCCGCATTAACCTTTCATTTCAATTAAATCCAATGTGGTGGGGCTACGGGCCTTCAGCTGGTCTATTTTGGGTGCTGACACGCGCCAAGCCGCGATGATCGTCACTAAGCCACAATCTAGTAGTGTATGTTTTTTATAAATATAAAGTAAGCTTCTTAAATGCTCCGCAGCTATAAGGAACATGGAGGGCACTTCACATATATTAGTCTCCCGGGGCCGTCCTTCCGTTCTTGCGAATGAAGGGGATGCAGCCATATTTGGGCATTAACAAAAACATCGCTGAATTTAATTACAGAGTGATCTTAGTGCTTCTATATAAATTTTGACAATGTCTATGCGTGTGCCTTCAACTGAGTGAATTGCTCGCTGAAAGGAAAGTCATGGAAGCCCTTGTCCAATTTCGCAGTAAAAAAGGTCTCACGTTGGTATGGCGTAAGCGGGATTCCTTGCTTAAATCGGAACGGCAGATCTGGATTGGACGTGTAAGGGCGACCAATGCCAACGATGACATTGTAGTCCTTGTACTCTTCATCGACAGCCTTCTTACTGGAATCTAGCTGGAACCCTCCGGCCACAATAACAGGGCTAGTATTATCATATGCCTTGATGATTGGTGTGAGATCATTGCCTTTCTCACGAGACTCGACGAAGTGGATATATGCCAGCTGGAGCGGTTTCAGCTGCTCGACAAGATAGACATATTGTGGTGTCGGATCATAATCTATATTACCCATAAAATCCGCAAATGGGCTGAAGCGAATTCCAGTCCGGTCCGCACCGATAGCTGCCGCAACGGATTTGGTTACTTCTAAAGCAAAGCGTGCCCTGTTCTCAATACTTCCGCCCCATGCATCTGTCCGTTTGTTGGAAACCTCCTGGATGAACTGTTCGATCAAGTAACCGTTGGCGCCGTGGATCTCAACACCATCAAAGCCGGCAGCAATAGCGTTCTTAGCTGCTTGTGTATAATCTTCAATGTACTGAAGAATTTCGTCGTCTCTGAGGGGCCGTGGCTTTGTGCCATCTGGGCTTGTGGGGATGTCACTAGCAGAGACAAGATCGGCGTTGCTCTCCTCCTTCAAAACCTTCTCATGGGCGGTCCGTCCGAGCGCCCATAGCTGGAGATAAACGTATGAACCTTGCTTATGGACAGCATCAGCAACCTCCTTCCAGGCGTCGATTTGCTCTTGATTGTAGATTCCAGGAACATTTGCGTAACCGCCAGCTTTCTGAGTGATGAAGGTAGCCTCAGTGATAGCTAGAGAGCCAGGGACAGCTGTCCTTTGCGCGTAATACTCCTTCACAGTAGGCAAAGGAACGTGGTTATCATCGGTCCTGTACCGAGTCATTGGCGCCATGGCAATTCGGTGGGCAAGCTCAATGCGGCCCACTTTGATGGGGTTAAAGAGTTTTGACATGATTATTTTTTTCCCCTTGGGCGGTTCTTTTGATGTCGCAAAGGAAGAGCAGATAATTTTGACGAGGTCAAAGAGATGCCAAATTGTCCCTTCTCATCGCTTTTAAATACCATAAGTCCGTATCCCCATAGCCGCCTACCTACCAAAACTAGTTACCACTCATTGCACCATTGTGCATTATAAATCCAAACCCCACAGTTGTTGTGCAAGTGCTGCACTACGGTTTCCTTAGCCGGAGCTCGGCATCGTTCGATGTTTAGATAATCAGCGCGAAGGGATAACAGTATTAGGAGAGGATACGACCGACCCTGCGCCAGGCCAACTGAGCGACAGCATTGGTAGAGGATTGGAATGCAGAGGGTTGTATGGATACATGAGTCATGTGCCGAGCGCCTGGCCAGATCTTTTGTTCCTAGCTACCAGCATCAGTTTGGTAGGCAACTATAGGCGAAACTCTTAGTAATGACATTAAAAAAAGAAAAGAAAAGGAATGAGCCTGGTGTACGGTCCTAATAAGCGCCAGCCTCTTGGATACTGTAGAGAGAGGGACGGGCCGGCATGGCTCTCCTATGGGCCGTTGTTGCTCCGTCTTACAAAACAATGTAAGCATTGAACCTTACAAACATGAGAAAGTAAAGTAATCTTCGAGACGGAGACGGAGCTGATAACGACCGATGTTTTGCTCCAAGTTGTGTTGGAAATTCCGATGTACCGGAGTTCCGCATCCCCACCTCTGAGCCTGGTCTGTCTTAGTAAGAAACCATACGGGGCTACTTCAATGCATATGTCTATTCTTCTCTCAAAGAGAAACCCAAACATAGAAGCTTTTTGTGCACACTTGAAGTCCCATCCGGCAGTTTCAAGTTTGCCGGATTAATGGGGATCATTCTTGATGCAGTACATTGCAAAATTGGGAGTACGAAGCATTCTACCGAGTATTGAGTACCAATTTAACTACTGAGGTACCCCATACCTCCCTGTGTACTCCGTGTGCCTAGGAAAAATGAGCAACAGCATAAATTGGTCACCGCATATTACCTAATTTAAGATAAGAAATGTCTCCGCTGTTGAGGCTAAATTGATTCCACCCAATAAAAGAAGCATACGGAGTAGACGGAACTGCAAAACAATTCGCGTAGTAAGGATACATGCTTGGATGTGCTCAGTACTGATTAATGAATCCTACAAACATGATTTAGGATGACATAACTACACATTCTGTAACTATTCCTTCTGCTCCCTTCACACCGTTTCACACAAACGATGTTCCATCATAAATTTGCGGGTCAAACTCCGCCGCCAAAGATCTCCGCGCGCTACGGAGCAGACTGACTCGGCACTGTAATTGGGCCGAGGCTGCGAAGTAGAAGAATTGAAGGCAAAAAAAAAAAAAAAAATTACAGTTTATAAGAACATCAAGGTTGTGATTTTGGAGAAGGAAAATATCTATATCCACTTAGTCGATCAAGATATCGTCAACTAAAACTCAAACACCAAAATCTGCCACCATGACAGTTTCAGAGCTCAAACTTCAAGAACCCATCACTCTCCCATGCGGCCTCACATTCCCAAATCGGCTTACCAAAGCCGCTATGGCTGAAAGTTGGGCAGATAAGGAATATCTACCAGGCGAAAGAATATTCAAAATATACGAAGCATGGGCTGAGGGAGGATGGGGATCGGTCCTCACGGGCAATGTCCAGGTTGATGTCAGATACCTTGGTAGCCCCTGGGATATGAGTCCCAACGAAGATGTTGACCGGGAAAGGATTCTTGCTTCATGGAAGAAATGGGCAAAAGCAAGCTCCCAAAACGGTACTCCTGCTATTATGCAAATCAACCATCCAGGACGGCAAAGCCCCGCTGGCAGTGGCAAGAGAGGATTTTTTGAGAAATCAATTGCTCCAAGCCCAATTCCACTCCATCTAGGGGATGGTATCTTGGCCAAGCTTGCCACTGCATTCATTTTTGGCTCACCCAGGGAAATGACCGTTGATGATATCCACGATGTTGTGGCTCGCTTTGCTAAAACTGCCAAGCTGGCAGCCGAAGCAGGCTTTGCAGGCGTTGAGCTCCACGCAGCGCACGGTTATCTGTTGTCTCAATTTTTAAGCCCTACGTCTAACCAACGGCAGGATGAGTATGGTGGATCAGCCAAAGCGCGGGCGAAAATTGTTGTTGACATCATCAAGGCCGTGAGAGAGGCAGTCCCAAAGACGTTTTGCGTCGGCATTAAATTGAACAGCGCAGACTTCAAGGATAAGGAGCAGCTTGCAGCCTGCGTCGAGCAGCTGGAGGAAATCACAGGCGCTGGCGTCGATTTTCTTGAGATAAGCGGCGGTTCATACGAAGATCCCCAAGTAAGCCTCAACTTCTCTCTGCCCTGTGCACTGATAGTTGTAAAGTTAACTAACCCAAACTTCGTCCAGATGATACAGGGAAATAAGTCAGCAAGCACCCTTTCCCGCGAGGCCTTTTTCCTTGATTTTGCAAAAGAGATCCGTGGCAGGTTCAGACATGTCCCACTTATGGTAACTGGCGGCTTCCGAACGCGCCAGGGCATGGAGAGTGCGCTTCGGGAGGACGCGTGCGATATTATCGGCATTGCCCGACCTGCCGCGCTGAACCCGGCATTGCCCAAGAATCTGATCTTCAATAAAGAGATCAAAGATGAAGATGCAAGAGCATTTGCGAGAAAGGCGCCGGATTTGTTGCTTCCGAAGCTACTGGGTATCAAAGTGATGGCTGGAGGCGCAGAGACGGTAGGTCATGCTAATGAAGCGATTCACTCACGCCCACCTTAAAATGCTTGGCTAATTTAATTGCAGGATTGGTACATGAAGCAAATGCGATCAATACCAACAGCATTATAATGGTTTTACTAACGCGGCGCTCAATGATTCTACTCTAGCATAGGTACTCTGAAGTATTCACTCTTAATACATAATAAAGATATTTATTTACACCTCTGCCTGTGCGTCCCAAGGCATGACATATTTAATGTGATGATGCTGCCATTTCGTCTGGAATCTCTTGATTCTCTCGAGATATTCTGTACAAAGCTATTAAAGCCATAGCACTACAACCTTGGCGAGGTTTAAGTACATGATTCAAATGAATCGGCGTTGGCCTCCCTCTCGCTGCTAGTTACCAGATCAGTGCTACCAACACCTGAGTTGTACAATCATGCCGCCATTTTAGCGTTGATGTTGGAGAACCAAAGCAACCACACGTTGCTTGCGTTTCATGATGGAGATTATTGCGCCATTGATAGACTTGGAGGCGTAGGGTTGCATTTTGATGGAGGTCTCCCCGCAAGGTTGATTATATGCTTGATATATTTAATAAGCTTGGGAGATGTCGGGGCATACCAAGTACATCGTCTCCAATTGTAACTACAGTTTGCCGTTTCAGTTTTCGTTCTGTCATTAATCTTTCGTGCTTCGAATCATGAAGGCCGCACTATTATCCACGTGGGCGTTGTGCCTCATAAGTGCATCTGCCGCACCTCAAATCCATCGACGAAGTAGCGGATTTCCAGACGGACAGCCCATCAGCCCAGATGGCAAGGGGGGGCCTTTTTCAGGTATGCTCAGGTGGGTAACTTGCACAGGGGAAGAGACTAACAGGAGATGAAAGGTGGCACAAACCACGAGCTAGACTTGCAAAATCCTAGTAACTTGGGCGAGCAATCTACCGACAACGGCATTGTTCCAAATCTCAAATGGAGTTTCTCTGACTCCAAGACTCGCATCTTGAAAGGTGGCTGGGTTCGAGAACAAGTCATCACTGATCTGCCCGCAAGTCACGACATTGCAGCTGCGCAGCAACATCTGAAGAAGGGGGCTATCAGAGAGCTGCACTGGCACCGAGTGGTAAGTGTTGTCCTTTCATGCTTCGGTCCTAGATCCGCAGTAGCAACCTAACATGAGGGGTAGGCTGAATGGGGCATCGTCTATGCCGGCCGTATCACTATTTCGGCCGTTGATGAGAATGGCCACTATGAGGTGTCAGAGCTCGGCTATGGTGACATATGGTATTTCCCAAAGGGAGTTCCTCACACTGTTCAAGGTCTTGAGGATGAGAACGAATTTCTCCTAGTGTTTGACGATAGTGACTTTGATAAGGTCGGGTAAGACGGGTAACATCTACTTGATAGAACGCAGAAAATCTCGAAAGCTGACCATCCAAGCACCACCTTCAACGTCGATGACTGGATTACTCACACTCCTCGTTCCATTCTCGCAAAAAACTTTGGCGTCGACGAATCTGTCTTCGATTCTATCCCTCCCACAAATCCCTACATCATCAACGGGACAATTAGCACACACAACGTCACAGGAGATACTCCCTCATCTTCTGGTAGTAGCTCTTTCGTGTATCGGACGCTACAACACCCCCCCGAGAAAATTGGCGGAACTGGTGGCGAGTTCCGCAGGATTGATTCAACCAATTTCCCAATTAGCAAGACCATTGCTGCCACATTTGTGACCTTGAAACCTGGCGCTTTGAGGGAGTTGCATTGGCATCCCAACGTGAGTATCTTTTACCTTTCCGTAGTGCTAGTCGCTGTTCCAATCAAGGCCTCATCCATCCGAACAAATATGAATCATAAATTAACACGCATGCACTTATAGGCGGAAGAATGGCTGTATTTCCACAAGGGTACAGCACAAGCCACAGTCTTCATCGGCAGTGCCGCAGCCCGAACTTTCAACCTCCGTGCCGGCGATACGGCAGTCTTTCCCGACAACTCTGGGCACTACATCGAAAATATATCAGAGACAGAGGATCTCATCTGGGTGGAGATATATAAATCAGACCGCGTGGCCGATATTCCTCTGACTCAATGGCTCGCGCTAACGCCGCCAGATATTGTTGCGCAGACATTGAGAGTGCCTTTGGAGTTTGTGGAGAAGCTGAAGAAGGAGAAGCAGGTATTGATTCAATAGATCCCCATGCAGATAATGCATTCACCACATAGTAAACATCACCGGCTTAGAGAAATTCAAGTTTCTTTTCCCCCAATATAAGCATATGATCAAATCATCAGTACTTCGTTCTCTCTATTTCATATATACATTACACCACATTGGGCATTGTATTAGTTCCCAATTAGCCCATCCTTCCATTAAATTTTATCATAATCTCCCCCTCTACTCCTTCAGCAGGACAATTGCTTCGGAATCTTGGACAGTAAACGTAATGTTACCGCTGGAATCCGCTCTGATAATCCTGCCTGACTCCAAGCCGTTAACCCGCTTAGCCAAACCATTGGAATTGGCATCGTAAGAGAATCCATTGAAGGTGACTCCTGACTTATCGGTAGCACCAGCTGCGGTAAGGCGCTGCGATTTCCATAAGGATCGAGGGGCGACCTGGACAGTATATGTCTGATTCCCACGGGTACCGGAACCAGAGTTGTATTGTCGCAAGTTCAGAACAGCAACCCGACGCAAATCACCGTGAACGTAAGCCCCATATCCAGAGTCTTTATCAGCATCCTTGTTTAGGGCAATTGTCTTGACCTCAATGGTGTTGGAGTGAGCCAAAAAGGCGCTCGCGGCCAGCTTTCCGTAATATGGGGCATTGGTTGTGAGGGTGCCCGAAGGGACCCAGGCGGCATATGGAGAGCCCACAGACTGGTGGAAGTGGATACGCTTGATAACGCCGGTAGAAGCAGCATAGAGGGAGAACTCCATAGCCCAGAGAGCGGCTCCAAAAACATCAGAGAGGCCCGAAGCACCACCGCCGTACAAGCTGTTGTGCTCTCCAATGATATAGTCGGCGCCGATGGTGGATGTCTTGGCGTAGTTAACGTGGCCTGTAATTGATTTAACGACAGCATTATGGCTCATGAGAGTGTTCTGTAAAGTAACACCAGGGACAGTGGCACCGTTCATGTAGTTGTGCACAGAGACCTGTGTGATCTTCTGGGTGGCATTACCCTCATCGGGGAAAATATCGGCAATGTGTAGCCTGGCTCCAGGAGAGCTCAAAGAGGGAGCAATGTACTTGATGCTGCGAGCCAGCTCAGGGCATGCGCTATGAAGATAGCTCTCAAAGTGCTCCGTGGAGTTCAGCCACTCAGCAGTGTACTGAGTTGCGTTGTAGGTGCTGGGACGTCTGCTTCCGATAAAAAGATCGGGCTCATTTCCAATCTCCCAGTACTCGAGCCGGCCAGCGAGTGCCTTGCAAGCTAGCGGTACCGTTGTCTGAAGAGTGTTCCATCCAGACGAATTATATGCACCGAGATTGAACTGGTGAGAGTAGCGGGTACCAGCGGGAAAGGCACCATAAGACTCGAAATAGGTCTTGCCAATACACTGCCATGCACCGGGGTCAGCATTGGGGCATGCACTGGCAGTAGGGGTGGTCAGAGTAGAGTCGTAGATGGCACGGTCGCTGTCAAAGGTTGTTAGCTTTATTCGATTGAATTCATCTCATGATGCTGTGGCTTATATTCACCCAGAGTTTCCACCAACTCGCACGATAATTCCGCTGCCTTGAAGCTCGGCCAGGTTATGCATCAAATTATGGGAGAAGGCATTTGGCTGGCTTCTTGTCCCTAAAATGAAAAAAAAAAACATTGGATTAGTTTACTCAAACCCCACCGGTATGCATAATCCAGCTCTTCCACTTACCAGCAAACGTAGGAAAGCCAATTAGCTCGAATGACAAGCTCACATACGAGTCAAAGAGACTCGCCGCCGCCATGGACTGCGATAGCAGTAGAGATGCCGGGACCAAATACTTTGCCATTGTAGCTTTCCTCTTTGCTTTACTAGGATCCACAAAGAATAGACCTACTTCTATAATCCTTTGCGAGGAGATCCAGCAAACAAAATAAGAGTTCGTCCCAGTTCCATATATATGCCGTCATACGATGCTACGCTACCCAGGCACCTCCTGAGTCCCTGGATCTAATGCAGGATCTTCATCTGATGACAAGACGAAGAGCTGCCGGACTCAAGATCAGTTAATCCATCTATAGGAACAATTTTCTCCTGGTCGCCGTTGAACGGCCTTGCCCGTTTCAGCAGGAGCGAAACAAATGGCGAGTTTGTGGTATGTACAGGGATTATCGGTCCTACCCATGTCCTCCCCCACAATCTGGAGGCGTTTGCCCCGTAGTGCTGATGCCGCCGTGTTCGGATAGAATTTCCCGGTACGACGGCAATGTCATCAAAAAGTAGTAGCAGTACGTACGAATTATTATGTATTAGTATGGCTGCTGCTAGTAACTCCGGTCCAAATTCAAGGAGAACCTGTCTTGTGCTGTTCGTAAGACGAGGCTCGTAATGGATCTATAACCGGATATTCGGATCGCCCACTCACACTTTGGTGCCCCTGCAACAGTCTCTCTGCGTCACCCTGCTCAAAACTAACCATAACGAATTTTTTTATTCCCCCGCATTGAAGGCGGACGTAATTGAGGAGTTAGATATTGGGAGCTAGCATGAAATATGGGGTTAGCACAGGTATATTCCGGGCCGACTAGTGTTGCTACGTTGTGTATGCAGCATTCAGCATAGCAAGCAATAGAGTATGCAAGAATAGCCAAGCCTGTAACTGCTTCGGGCATCGATGGAGGCACTTCAAGGCAAAACCAGCCAGCTCGACTGCTGTTTTCTCAAGATACTCCGTGATTGTGCTCTAATTAGTATGGAGCACCCCGCCATCATACCATTATATTGCTAATTCGGTGGATAATTACCATTCCACCAAACCGCAACCAAGCCCCAGGGATCACACGCCCATAGCATCAGTCCTCCAGCCAGAGAAATCTATTCCACCCAGTCGCCAGATCTCGTTTGATCTTCGTTCATGCTAGTCCCCACAGATATTGTGACGCGAGATGGAGTGATTTTACCACCCACCCTAAGTCCATTGATGAGATTGGACAAACAATCTGGCCATCGCATCTATCATTCTGCCGTCCGTCCTTTGTTCTACAACACCAAGTTCAACACTGTACCTTTTAGACGTTATTACACGAAACCCTATCCAAGCATTACAACCAGTGCGCCAAATCAATACCTCCACCCGCCTCCAATAAAGGAAAGAGATTTAGAGCCGAGTTAGGGTCGTTGTCGTTGCCCACGATCCCATCCCAGTATGTAGTATCAGGCGTATGCAACATCGGCTCCGATAGTCCCAGGAAGACGGAGTCCATCTCTCCCATCCGTGGAGATGGTCCGCTCGATAAACCTTGGTGCTGTAGCAAGGATCTATCCAGAGAGACGCGACTCCTAGTCATCGCCGTATCTGGAGTCCTGACATGCAAGTCAACGTCTCTCAGTGGCGCCGGGGACTTAATTAAAGGCGACCTTGCATCAGGCGCCACTAGACCAAATAACTGACTCGAGTTTTCCGTGCGCCGCATCCGTTCTTGAAGATCCTGTCTCTCTAAGTGCTCCAATGCAGTCGTAAGTAATGACTGAGCTATCAAGGAGTACTGCCGGGCGTGAGCGTCATTCTGAGCAAAATGGTCCATAGTTTGTATGGACATTCGCGTGTACTTCTCTAGGATACGACCAAACCCACCCAGGAGACCAACGCCAAGAACGAGCGACGCAGCGAAAAGCCATGATCTACTACCATCAGTCCAACGTCTGTGTCAGCAACAAAAAAGCAAACTGGAATGGAGGCGTATCACTCACACAAGCAGAGGAGCCTTTCCCTTCAGGACACCCCTCTCGATCAAATCCAAGACCGGGTCGACCATTAAACTCGCGGCATCAATACATGCATCCGCCAATTTTGATCTTCCCGAAGCCAGTGCTGGTCTGCTAGATGCCGTTGGACCATCTGCAAGTCGTTGGCATAGTTCATACATCAAAAATGGACGTGAAACAAGCATCACAGCATAGTAATATGACGATAACACTTGGCACGCCCCCGTGACCTGGGCCTCATTACGGGTAGCAGGTTGTGCGATAACGTCTTTCAATTGGCTAAGCCATCGGCCAGACCAATCGCGCAGCTTGTGTGATATGCCTTCAGTCAGTTGCATGGAGATCTTTCGCTGCGAGTATATTTCCAAAATGATACACTCCAGTATGAGGAGGATCTGGACGGAGGCATTAAGCAGGTCAAGTACTTCTTTCCCATCAGCATCTACCGCACGGTACGGAACAGTGCAGTCCACATCCGATGTCGCAGGGGGTCTTCCCATGGAGCTGCTGAGAAAAAGGTCTAGCACACGTAGGCTCTTCCACAGCCGGTCTCGCTGCCGGTGAATCTCGAGTCCAAATCGAGCATTGACTTCGGTCCTGTGCAGGCCAATCGAGTAAGCCGCCCTCGCCGCAATGCCGAAGAAAAGGAAGGCTCCATTGATTTGGCACGAGCACAACATGTAAATTGTAACCAGGATGAATGCCTGAACAGTCTCAGCGCCAAGACTGTCGCTCAGATCAGTATATGCCAAATCGCGAGCATACTCGAAATACTGTTGGGACAGTACGTCGTCATCCGCCTGCAGCCCAATCGCGAGAACAAGAAAGTGAATAATCGTCGTCACATTGTCCGGCTTCTGCTCCAAGTTCGCCCATATGATCAAATCATCCAATAGTTTTGAGCTATCAAACAAGTCCACCAAGCTCGCCGTCGTTGACAAATACGCCGAAACAGCAGGCGTGACATCCACAGGCCGGACCTCTGGCATCCCTGGGTCCCTCAACGACCGCTTAGATTGTCGCGCCGGCGCATTTTCCAGGACCGAGAACCGACTCGTCTGTGGTGCAAACGCATTTTGGCCAACTCTATTAGTGACCAACCTCCGCACCGATTGGAAAAAGGATAACGGCGCACAATCCCCAATGAAGGTCAGCTTTCCATGGGCGTCACACAGCAATCGCGCTTCTCGGGGCACTTCAGTTTCATCTTCCGCTACAGTCGATTCCTGAGGCTGATGCAACACTGATGACGATGACGCCGATGACGACGAAAGCAACCGATTCGGTCTTGCACTTGTCATTGCCGGAGACGAAGGAGAGGCAGACGATACCGCCCTCCCGGCCGCCGAAGATACACGCCTCGACATCGCTATCGAAGCCGGCGTCGGCGTCGGCGTCGGCGACCGCACGGACGAGGAAGCCCCCCTGGCTGACCGATCCCGCGATTCTCGGACAGACGGCGGCGGTGACCTCGGGAGCTTCTGCTGGTGCTGCGACTGTCTTCTTCTCCGCTGTGGCGAGTAATGGCACATATGCGACCTCTGTCTAGCAGCACAAAATCCACACGGCAATTTCCCATCGCACTTCACCTTGCGAGCCTTGCACCCATCGCACGCATTGGCGATGCGGCTGCGGATATAGCGAACAGGCTCCGATCCCGACGCATGGTCGATATCCATCTGAGGGCCACTCCGGCGGCACACGAAAGAAGGGAAATCTGATGGGATTATAACAGGTTGGAATGGCCAATGCGACGCTGCGGATGCACGGCCAACGAAAAGAAGGGTATTCTCCAATGAATCAATTGGTATATTCCGGACCTTTCACAGCTTGCAAAAGTAGCGGGATGCCGGATAGCGGAAGTGCGGATGTCAGCGTTGAGAAGACGTTAAATTGGTGCAAAGACGAAAAAGGGCGGAAACACTGTGTCGAGACAAATGAAACAGCCAGACTTATACTGTGCCAATATTGTATTATCCATACTGACTTATCTCGGAGGCACACTGTAGAGTACCCTCGAGCTAAAAAAAAAAAAAAAAAAAAATCCACGGCTTCACATTCCATTTGTCATAGAAAAGGGATGGGATTGATGGAGTTTATATACGTTTTACGAGGAGTCCACTAATCCTCCGCTACATCATCATGATTAATGCAGTCTCTTCTAAAGCGACGATTGCCGAACACGGCAGGGTTCATTCATAGGCGTAACCGTAACTGGCACCCAGACTAACAAAGCAGCGCCAACGACAGCTAGGGAACAGAGTAAATCACATTATAGCCAACCCGGACGGTAGCAAAGAAGAGAGCATCAGAAAGAAGACACAAAAAAAGGAATCAGATTTCTAAGCCATCTCTGTCCCCAGCCGGTATGCATACAGCAATTATACAAACTAGTCAACCTCGTACGCCAACCCATGGTCATGTTGTCTCCCAGACGCCTGTGCCCATAAATCTCAATTCGTGATTTAAAGCACAACCTGCCCCAACGCCCTGTCCATTGCTTCATCGTGTGAAAATACAGAAAGCGATTCGGTTCAAGAATTAAAAAGCGGAAAAGTACAAAGGAAGGAGCAGCAGGGGGGGGAAGGAAAAGAAAAGGACGGAAAGCAATCATCGAGAATATAGTCTTCACCTAATCGGCATACCTCCCCGACTATCCAACCTTCGGTGTGCAGATACACCTGCGGCAGCAGCACCCGCCCCGACACTAATAGTGACGCGTCGAGGCCCTTCTGAGCTGGCTCCATCACGTTGGGCCGCACCAAGATTCTCCAGCCGCAAGCCGCCGCCCATATTCATCCGCCGTGCTTGTCCCGCAGTAAGGTTGCTGTCTGACTTTAGATCTGGTGGTGAGCACATTAGCGGCGGACTCTTTCGGCGCTCCAGACTGCCTCTCCGAAAGCGTGAGATTCCGTGGGTAGTGCTGGCCAGGATCGGCATGCTGGACCGCGACGCCGGCCTGTCGCCGGAGGCAGAGCCAATCGAAGATACTCGTCTAGAGGTGGGGACCGATGTTGGGGCCATTAGACTCATCCTCCGAGGCTTTTTCGAAGCAATCGCGCTACGTAGTTTGCGCATATCAATAGTGCTGGACTCGGAGTCGGAGCCGGAGGCGTTGGGTGGGTTGTTCTCATCCATGACCACCTGCAGTGGATGGTATTGACTGGGCCGGGGAACCTTGCTAAAGGACAGCGGGGACATGTTGTCCGTCCTGGGGCCATCTAGAGATCGCAATGGGGGAGTCCTGTCTACATCGGGAGAGCTCGAGGAGCGAAGGTGCATGCTCAAAGCTGGAGGAGATGAAGATACGGGCAGTCCGCTACCTACGGACGAGAACCGTGCGCCCCTGGAGAGGAAGCCGGCTTGAAACCTACCGGGCTTAGCGACTGAAAGGCTCGGCGCATCGGACATCTCTAGGTTCATTGTGTCATCGTTTGAAGCATCATCTTTAGTGACGTTGTTAAACTGCGGCGGAGATGGAATCTTGCTCTTAGCTATCGGCGATGGCTGCGCAGGAGGAGGGGAGCTGAATAGCTTCTGCGGCGTTTTCTCAAAGTCTTCCAGAGTTCCGTCTTCTGTCTCGTCGTCCCTCCATCTAACTCCTCGGCTCTTGGTCGCTCGCTTGACCGGTGTGAAGCTGACTCCCTTTTTCGTCATGCCGAGGGCCTTACGCCGTCTCGGCAATGACTTCGCGGGGCTTGCAAACACGTGTTCGTTTTGTACGGCCACAGTAGCCGGGGGTGCAAGAGGCCTATAGGCAGACAAGGATTTCCTCTTTCTCAGTGTTCTTCGCGTTGATGGGAAAGCATCGGGAACAACGGGCAAGGACCCATCCGGTTTAACCACTTGAGATGCAGCTGTGAGTCCAGTCTGGAGTAGGCGAGAAATAATATCCTTGGCGTGCGCCGCTGCGCTCTCTTCATCCATCGTCACGATTCCAGACAGGGAGGAAATCATTTCAAACTGGGCCGTAAGAATCAACTGCATCATTGCGGCATCCCCCGCCTTCTCTTGTTCCAAAACTTCTCGGTAGGCTTCGCGATTGAAGTTGGCCTTGAGGAGCTCAGCTTCACGGGTCAAGCTCGCAATTTCACCAGTGTCGGCCCCCTCAGCCTGTTCCAGCTGCCTGATGCCATGAGCCAAGGCCGTGTCGAGGTGGCGCTCCCAGGTCGACCTGTCCAACTTTTGGTGAACGTGGTGTCTGCTGTTCTCCAGTTCCAGCAGAATTCCCTGGGCAGTTTTTCGGATAGCCCCGAGACTTTGCGGCATATCCTCTTCGTCCACTTTCTGATTGGCAACGGTGTCAAAGGCTGCAATCAACGCCGACAACAAGCTGATGCGCCTCTCAAAGTGCTTCAGTTTTCTCATGGTAGTGATGCGCTCCTGGCGCTCTGCACCTGCGTTGTCATAAGCAGCCCGAAGTCTCTGTGCGGCTTCCTGAGCAATTCCGTCTCGTTTTTCGTACTGTTTTCGGAACTTGGCGAAGCTGGCTCTCTCGGAGTCTCGCTGCTGTGCCCTCAGCTCGTTAATGAGCGCCATTTGCTCGTCGATTTTGATCAAGAAGTCCTTCACGTGACGGTTGACATTGAAAACGTTGCGAGTGACCTTGGTCTGGATATTCTTGGCCCGGTTCGCATATCGTAGCGTGTTTTGGGTTTCGTCGTAGTGAGCACTTGATGGTGAGACACAGACAATCATGACAGTCTTGCAGTTCCCGCCCAGTGAGAATTTGAGGAGTCGAGTGAGTTTGCTGTTACGGTATGGAACGTGTGCCTTGCCTCGCTTGTCGCAGAGAGCATTGATGCAGCCTCCAAGGGCAAGAAGCGACTTGTTGATGTTTGCACCCTCCGTAAGGCGCTCACCACGGTTTTTGGTGACAGAAGCACGCTCAGAGCCCGCCAAATCGATAATGCTCAAAGTCGCCATTGTGTGTGGCTCGTTGACATCGGCATTCCTGTCTTTTTGCGCAATGTTGATCTGCAGCACGGCGTGCGATCGTGAGGAGGTTGCGTTTGCTTCGGTTGGCGATACAGTCCGGTACTCGTTGCCCTGAACAATCATGTCCATGACTTCCTGCACATCTCGGGGGCGGTGGCTGGTCAATCCGGGCACGGCGACCGCCTGGTTGCTGTCTTCGCGAAGAGCCAGGCCAGTCTTGCTCCCTCCAGGCACTAGCAAATCCCGAATCGTTTCGTTGTAAATCTCGAGGTAGCTCAGGGTCAATTCGGTCTGCTTCTCTTGGCTGCGCTCTTCAATCTTCTCGAACAGTTCTTGCATAGTCAGGAAGATAATACCGGGATGTTGCGCTGTGCCGGTGATTGTGTGCGTCTTGCCGCAGCCAGTGGCGCCGTAGGCAAAGACAGTCGCATTATATCCATCCAGAACGCTGTCGAGCAAACTTCGGGTTGTCCCCTCATAGACTTCGGCCTGTGTTGTGTTGTCGTCGAACACTCGATCAAAGGCAAACACTTGATCTTTTACTTTTTTCGAGGCTGGAACGACGGTTCGGGAGAATTTCTGTACGGGGCTGTCTTCTGGTGGATCGAATATTCTACGACAAAACGAGGGTCAGTTGACGGATGTTCAGCGCATACAATGCAGCAGTGCATAGGTAGGAGTGGAGGCGTACAGGCAGCGATCATCGATAACTTTGATAACGTTTCGGATGCCCCGCTGGTGAAGCTTTGGAGTCGGTGCTGAAGCAAAAGAACCGTCGCCAAGGAAGATAGTGCCATCGTCATTCCGCTGCCTTGAGCTCAGTTAGCACCGATTCGGTCGCGGGATGACTTCACCACGCATGAGGGGAACTTGTCATACAGCTGTGCTGCTTCTCGGATAGTAAAGGGCCGCACTCGAACTGAAACACCGTGTGAGCAGATGGGCTTCTTCACCTTCACTGGAATGGGCCATGCACATACCGGCGACTGTGATGGACGACTGGCCCGAGTCGTCCATGGTTTTACCGCTTCTATTGATTGACCTTGTTTCTTTTTCTTTTCCTAGCTCAGTGCAGACGTGATCTTTTGGACGCAAAACTCGGCTTCAAAGACTTTCTGATCTCAACAGGTCGTCAGTGCGCACGAGGCCCGGTCGAGTCGATTCGAGTGACCCAGAAAATCGGTGACCAGGGGGGAGGGGAGGGGGCCGGCAGCGCTGAAGTCGAAAAATCCTAGCAAGAGAAGAAAAAGACACAAAAACCAGCCCCAGGCATCCGCACTCCAAGAGCAGATTAGTAGTAGTTGTTGTAGGAGATATCTAATAGTCAAACACAATGGCTGTAGGCAAAAATGCAAAACGGAGAGAGCGAATGGGCCAAGTTCATATCCCCAGTGGAAGCTGTCGAACAAGTCTAGCTGGCAAGTGACGTGCCAATCAATCGGGGTTTATTTGTTGACCCTGGTCAGGAGGGAAAATGGCTGTGTTGCCGTGACAACGTCTAGCGCTGCGCCAAGTTCCACACACACATCAAAGAGAGCCACATTTGGGCGCAGTTATTCGCTGCGAGCTACCCTATAAACTCTACAATGTGCTGGGATTAGCAGTCTCAAAAGTAGACACGCCAATAGCCTAGCCGAGTGTTGAGAAAGGCGGTCAGGTGCTTCATGGGATATTTTGGGTTTTCGTCACAAAGAGAGGTAACATTATCATGTTGCAAAGTGAAGGTGAGGAATGGCCCGCAAGTGACGAGACGATCGATTGGGCTGCTCCATGCCTGGTAGGCACATTGACGAGTGTGATCTTTTTTCCGCCTTTTCATACACTGGCCTATCAACTTCAGTATGGCCAGCACACGTGGGATCAAGACGCCGCACCCATGATATCTCCAGAACATACTGCAAACTCATGGAAGTAGCAGGACTAGAATCATAGCTTGGGCACTGGCAGAAGACGGGCAAGTTTCAGATGGGTACGTCCAATTATTCCTAGAGAGTGCTACAATCCTTACCCTCTGTGACACCCATTTTTCTATGCTTCGTTTGTTCCGATGTCATGAATTTGGCCCTCACGACCTCTAAATGCCTCCGACATGCATCCATGCCCCACACATTATCTTCAGGGCCGCCATGATAGCTGCCAAACATATAATTTCGTGCCTTTGATGTGTGTGAATCTCCGAACGGACTTTGAGTGGACGCATTCATCTTGTAAAGTCTGACGCTGCCCAGAACGACCTATCCGCCCAGAACCAACAGAAACCGGTAGCATTCAAAAGCTTATATTATCGTGACATGGGGCATTACCTAAATACGCACATGTCAGGCTTGCCTACGTGAAATGCGTAGCAGCATAAAAAACCTCTGTATCATACACAATCCCTGACGCCTACCCTTGTGAAAGTGCAATCAACCAGCATCTGTAAACTGGGTTCTGCAACTCAATTACCCATTCCCCAACCAGAGCGAGCCTTCTTTCCTCTGATTTAATATTAAGCCCCGACTGGCGGTATGTAAGCATAGCGTGGTAGAGCCGCCATCTTCTCTTCTGGGCTGAATTCTGCATCGTCGTAAATCATCCGGCCCTTCTTGTCCTTGTCCTTCTTGCTCTTGCCCTCGACTGCCTCATCACCCTCCTCAGGCTTCTTCTGTGGTTTGACGCCTGCTTCGGCCATGCGAATAAGTTGGTCAATCTCATCCCCAGAAGCGGCAGCTTGGGCTGAGCCGCCGCCCCAGAAGCCAGGCTGTGTGGGTCGTTGAGGCAAGCCAGGAGCGCTGGCCAGATTCGACGAGGGCCGCGCCGGAAGAGAATCTGTGGAAAATCCGTAAGCCGCCTGTCCATGCGGCTGCTGTCCAGTGAAACCGGCCTGATTGAATCCTTGCTGTGGGAAAGTCGTGCTTGTTTGTACGACACCCTCCATTGCACCACCACTTGTTGCCCCCGCCTTTCGCTGAGCGCGATACTCGGCAAACCTCTTAAGGAGTTCCTCCGCTGTTTCAATCTTGATCTTCTTTCTTGGGTTCTTGGATTGGCCCGGCGGGGGATTTCCGGTTGCAATTCTGCGGTCTTCCTGTGCTTGGTAGAAGTTCTGGATAATGCGGTTTCGATGCTGCTCGAGTACTTCTTGTGGGATACCCTCCATGCCGAAAATTTCGACCTCGAGTCCCTGCCTATTCGGAAGCGCATTCTCGACTTGACTGAGCGTCTCTTTGTGGACTTGGTTCAAATGGACGGAGAGACCTGTGAGTACGCAAACAATTAGCAAATGCTTCTCTATCTGCCAACAGAACAAATGCAATTCCATTTGGGGAACTCGCGCGGCTGCAAACGTACCTCCCGCAGTATTCAATCGCCGACCACATCGGTCGCATTTGAAGTGCTTGGCCTTTTGGTGAGAGATGAGAAGCTTAAGATCTTCGAAATCGCGCTCGCCTGGAGATAAAATCACGGTTAGATACGAAAAGAAACTCTCCCAGAGCAGATAGATGACTTGTGCACCCACAGTAGTAGCACCATGGCCTGGAGAGGATTTCCTCAACATCGGGATGGCCGCGCCTCTTTTTGCCCATCTTGTTGCGCTGTTCTTGTGACGGAAGATAACAATGAGTAGGCTTAGATGACTGCTACCTGCAGACCTACAAGTTCGGATATTGGATCAGGTATTGAAGAAGGGCAGAGATGATAGTGAGAGGCTGCAATTCCTGGAACCGATCTGGTGCTTCGATGCTTCGTATGTAGCTATTGAATTGGATTGGATAAGATGGACCTAGTGCTCCGTAGCGCCTGTGGCTGCCCCGGGTGAACATCGGTTGAATTCAGACCAAGCTCGTGCACTGAGCGAAGCAACAGAGCACAAGTTCCGTATTCTGCACGAAGAGAAGCGAAGATGCGCAGAGTACAGGCCGCCAATTTTATCATAATGATCTACAGTAAAGCTTTGAGCAAGATATCTACTCAAATAAACGCATGTTTTGAAGACTAAACGTAGATATCAATGATCACGGACGTAAAGCTCTTACCAATATGGCGACAAATGAGTACAAGAATATATACAAAATGAAAATGTTGGGTGCAATGTGCCGTGAGGAAGGAGTGAACGCGATCAAGTCGAAAGAACATCGACAAGAAAATTGCCCACAATGGTTTCTGACAATTTCAGGCATCAATTTCACCAGGAATTGATTGCGGCTCGATTGCCTAGACGCTGATCAAAATGTCTGTCAATTTAATTAACCCTTGCGCATGCATTGCCGAGAAATGTTTCTCGTCTGTTGATATGGACTTGTGCGATACTGCCATACCGCCAAACCCTGCGCCCGTTCCACCACCACTCCCCGAATTCATTGCGAAACCTATCTCTATGACATCAGGTATGGATTGTTTAAATGTCAACTGTTGTATATATCGACAGATTAACACCAATTGTAGTGGCCTGTCTACAAGAATTTGAAGAAGCCAAGAAGACAGCGCTTGAAGAGAGCAAGAAAAGAAAGATTTGAAGATCTCCTATCTCCCTTATTCTGTGATCGATTGGTCTATTCCAATAATTGAATTAGTGAATATGAAAAAGTGCCTTGTAGTAGGCAGTGGATGTAAAGGTTTCTTGGCACGAGGCATCAGAGAAATCAAAATGCATTACCAGAAAAAGCACCATTTACAGTGGGAGAAGAAGGAAAAGAAAGGAGGAATATGGAGATAGCAAGTGATGATTCAAAAGCCTAAATTCCGTATTCGTTCAACAATCTCAGCTAAATTTAGGAGTTGATGTATAGTGTAGTTGTAAGAAATCATCAGATGTCAATCGACGATATATATAACCTACATGAACCTTGATCTCCTTGTCCTCTAATACCATTTGTAAAGTCCAGCGCCGATTGGGGAAATAAATCACTGCTGGAGTTTGTTTGAGTTGCTCTGCATTTCGGCACGTAACGAGCGAATGTCGTCGAGGACATTCTTATTAGAAGCCGCGATAGATCGAGCCAAGAGATCAAGCAATTGATTGAGGTTCGCTACTTCTTGCGTAAGCTTTTGCACCTGAGAACCATGAACTGGGGGAGCAATAAAAGCATCTTCATGGAGGTTTGTGTTAGTGTCAACCGATGTTTGAACATTCTGAGCGATTTGCTGGGTTTCAAGAGCTCTGCATCAACAGCAGTCGATTTTCCATTAAACTTCGATGCGAGAGTGCTTAATCTTTGCTCGAATTGATCAAAGCGTTCACACAAGGCCTTATTGATGTTACTAATATCACTTGAGAGGAGCTGGAAGAGGGGTTGTAGGATTTGGATCAAGCGACTTGTGGCGCTGGGATTGGCGGTGCGTGAATGTCGGTTTCTGTTGTCCCCTGTAGATGCAGCCAGCCTTTCATATTCACATTCATCAACATCCATATCAGATGGCGAGGACGGCAGTGCTGACCGTTTACGCGATGCGGTTTCTCGGAGTATAAACGGATGAAAGAGAGAATCGTTTTGCGGTACGCCAATCCTCAATGAGCGAGATTGAGATGCGAGAGGATCTAGACCTGTAGCACGGCTGCTACTCGCTTCTGTTTGTCGGGCAGTTCGTGATTGCACAGCCGCGATACGAAGCATCAGCGAATTCGAGACTACTGATGTCGTCTCAAGTTGCAACGCAGTTGCTGCGGAAGTCGTTTGATTTCCCCGCCGACTTAACAGAATTGTCGATACTCTTGATATTGGCAGCATATTTCTTCTTGATGAGGTCGGCATACGCGAGTTTCCAGATCCTGCAGCAATAGAACTAAGGGCAGAAGGAGCAGTGATCTCGTTTGCTTGGATTTGGGGCTGAGGCGCGGCGACAGTCGATTTTGACGAATCGGCCTTTCGTGCCATGGTACGTGAATTCTTTCGCAGGAGAGCTGACGCCTTGGAGGTCAAAACACCTTTTGCTGTGTTATGTGTCAGCACTGGTAGAACTTCGATGTTGCTGCTGATACTTACGAGCGAGATATCGAGCGTGATATATATGCGAGTAATCAGCGGGCGGAAATCGGGAATCAAACCGGGCAGCTTCTTTATCGAAATGATGAGAATTCGGATAAGCACACTTGAACATTACATAATCCCCCAAGGTGAAACTGCCTTTAGGTGATTTCGAACATTTATATAGTTTATGATTGCTGGGAGTTCTTCTTTCGGGGACTGGATTTAGAAGGAAATCATTGCAGCGGGATTTGTGGGTATGAGTCAATTGCTCGTTCTCTGTCATTCGGTATGCTTCACGCCAATATGCGACAACGGCTCTCACAGCAATGGGGTATCCCTCATGTCCGTCATTGAGAGCGATGTCGGATAACTCAAGTCGATGAATGACGACGTCATCCTGTGGTGTTGTCTGATTCTGCTGAAGCGTCACATCGTCATCGTCTGTTGGAGAGGGCGCCGCGGGGGGCGCCGCAGAAGTCATATTATTCACTAAGCACGATAGATGAGAGGTTAGAGCGGACTAGAAAGCTTCGTAAAGAAGGGAGACATATACCAGTAGAAAAAATAATACCCAGCTAGGCGACGACAGAGATGAAGCAATAGATGTTGGGATGGGGAGGATCAAGAGACAAAAGGAAGCAAAGTAAAAAACTGAAAGAACTTTTGAGGGAACCATTGGCAATTAGAACGCGTCACGGCGATGACGCGTGACCGCGACTGAGGCACAGTTGGTATCTGTCAACTTCTGGATTGGCAGCTGTCAACAGCTACAGCTGCATAATCGCCCGATATTGCAAAGTGACAGGCTTGAAGTGACATTTTGGCGATATAACTATACTATCAAGTGATATTGATTCACAATAGCATGTGATAAATCTCTCAAAAGAAAACAATATATACCATAACCGAAGAGTATAGTTCCCTTAGCTTGATATTACTACTAAGGTATGTATATAGGTGTTCGCATTTCTTGTGAAATCACTACACTTGTGTCTATGAGAATGGACCTGTTCAAATCAAAGTCCATTAGTAAACGGACGCCAAAGATAATATGCCCTATGCCCGCACAACTCGCTGAGCAAGATGATGATATCCCAATATGTGTCTTGCTAGGATCAATACCGGGCATCTCACATCGATGAATGAAGAGGTCACCTCGCGGTGCTGGATCATTGTCTTGCGGTCTTGTATTATTCTTCTGCTCTATTAGATTGTTGCATTTCTTGTATGAGGGCTGCATTTGTGCGTATGGAAATACATATATTCAACCAAAAACAGAATCTGATGCAAGGACAAATTGGTAGAATGGTTTATAAGTGCGGCAAGACAAAACGATTCAAAGACGAGTAGAGGAAAGATGTGGACTGTTGTAGCTTGAAACATGGGTAGGGTGGTGTCAATTTGGAAGAGTCTGGTTCTTAAGGCATCATTGCTTTGGCCTCTCTGCAAGCTTTAGGATCTGATTCACTTGCAGGCGAGTTTTTCATAACTGGCCGGAGTCATTATTCAGAGGTCTGAGTGGAGAACGCTACCTCGGGGTTAACTCTACTGAGGATATAAATCTGGGACACAGGCGTCCATTCAGGCATAAGAATCGCCCATTATCCGGCGACTAGTTCCTACTTGGTATTGACCTTTAAAAATAGAAACCAGGAACGGCCATGAAGCCCAATGCACAAAAACGTTGCGATATCTTTAGCCGCCATTTGTCCCACAGCTCCCAGTTGGTTGGCTTGAAGCACGAAATTCATCAGTCCTTAGCAAGCGCTCTGTTTTTCACGTTTCAATAGTACGGTTCACATTTACATAACCTAAACTCATGTATTGGGGTTTTACTACTGAGATCCATCCTGCTTATCTTGTAATCGTAGCCAGCATTCTAGATAGATTGACAGGAAATGCTATTCATTCTCCCCGACCGGATGGTGCGCAACGTCACAACATGGATTTACACTAGCATGGAATACGAAGGCTGTCAATCAGGTATTGATTTTTTTTTTTAAAAAAAAAAAAGAAAAAAGACTTGTCCGCATAACTGCTGCGTCTTTTGCTTATATGACTAAATATGGTAAAATAAAGAGATAGAGCTATGTATATGGGTTCGGTAATGGTCAACTTCATCATTATAATAGATGTCTATCCGTGCAACAAACACGAGGTCTTTCAGAATAGTTGACGAACTTGACTGCAAAGGTTTCCATTGGTGTGTTGTAGCGTCTCGGGCAGACTGAGGAACAATACTTCAACTGAGAGCTAATAAAAATCACTGGTGTGACACACTCTGCACGGATAACGACTCCAATATCGCGATACTGCACTTGGTCGTTTTATTCATATTTACTCTGTAGATAAAGATACCCGTTATTATGTCGAGATTTATAACCCACAAGAGCCATACGTGCGGTCAAATAACGGAAAGTGAGACCATGATGATCCAATGTAGATTGCGGCATGTGTTGATGCTTCTTTTGATTACGTCACATCCTTCTATATTGTGCATATATTACGTAGAATGGGCGGTGTAACAATCAGTGTTTCTTACAGCAGATATGTGTAGCATAGCAAGTGGCGGGGCCGATGTTGTTGCAATGTCTCCATCCAGGCGTAAGTTCATTTCTGGCGAAAAATGAACAAGTATTATCTTTGACAGGAGACACAAATACCTTGAGAGGAACCCAAAGAGGTATTGTCGTTTGCATTGTAAGTACTAGCTAGATAGCAGATTATTAGATATCGCCTTTCGGGAAAGGGCAGCCTTCAGTAGCGTCAGCGCTATTCTCACCTTTATCTCCAACACCTTGCAGTAATTAGATGCCTACTTCTTTTGCCATGGGTGGCGATGGGGGTGTATGGAATGACCTCTTAATTTAGCAGTAAGACGCAAAAGGAGCTCAAAAGATCTGCCATGTCACCGCATATGTAAGGGATATACTTCCTTCTGGACAACTTCTAGCAATTTTGATTCCTTAATAAAACGAGATCTCAGTCGTGTTCATATTCTGGGAGATCGGTATGCCCTTGCTAGCGGCCTCATTTAGTGAGCCTCAGCAACCCGAGCCGAACCGAAAATGTGGCTGCCTACGGGGTATACCAAGGCCCTTTTGTACAACGGCCTAGTCTGAGACGTATAAAACGAGCATCGAATTAAACATCAGCCAAGGAAATGGCCCATGCTGGCGACAGTCTCCCTTGCAGAAGTGGGATGTTTCTGATTGGACAAAGCAATTTGGTGATTGGGACTCGAGACATATCCCTATTTATGTCCAATCAACATTATTAGACTCTGTCGTAGATCCTACAAAAGAACTGACACTTCTCCGTGGACTAATGATTCAGACGAAATATGTTCCATCACAGGGTCTTCGGGAGGATCCTAGTGCGTCCTTTATTATCTTGGCAATCAAGCGTTGGCAAATGATGCAAGACCATGTCTGTGGTGCTGCGGCTGGCCGTTTGCCCTCATTTGGCGAGTTTCAGCTGTTCAGGCCATATCCAATGCAACCGAGATCGTGGATTTTGGTCGCAGCCACGTCAGGTGTTGTCTTTTTAATTTCGAAATGGTGCATCCCTTACATCCCCGTGGAGGAGCGGTGTATCAAGCTGCTACCTGATGCGCTGGCAATGACACAGAGGTGTCAATATCACGTAGACAGGCAGCCCTTTTTCGCGTCGTGACCAATCACGGTATCATTATCGGGGAATCCATGCAAAGCTGAAAATCAAGCAATTTGGAAAGAGGGAAAAACTATATAATGGCATGAGTTTGGCCATTTCTTATTCTCCTATACACCATCACCAACCTTCATTCCTCGCCCACGAACCCCAGAGTTCAAGTGTTGGCATCATGAAGCACACATTCGCTTCGTTGGCTGCTCTAGCCCTGACATTATCCACTTCTGCTGTCGCTTCTCCGGCTCCCCAGCTGATACCAGGCATCGTCGATACCGCCGAATGCATTGCCGTCAATGTCATCGTGGAGCTTCTTATTGGCGATCCCTTAGCAGTCGCCTACTGTGCTGTAAGCCAATATCTTGCATTTTAATCTCAAAGACCTGGAAGTAGCTAACATGTAGTTACGTATGTAGGCAGTGATTCCCCTTCCAACAGTCATCAAGTCTAGGACTACAACTATCGTGAGACCAACTACCGTGACAGTGACGACCACCAACAGCAACACCGTCCGCCCTACAATTACTAGCCGTACCACAGTGTAGGGGCACGATTTCAATATCTTGCAAGGAATCAATCTAACCATGAGATTATAGGACATCTACAATTAGCTCTTGCACAGCCAGTGCTACACCGTTCAAGCGACACTTTGCTCCTGAGGATGGATACAAACGCCCGCCAATCCCAGACTGCGTCACCCAGTATCCCACTCCAGATATTTCCAAAGCGTGCTCTTGCATAAGCCTGCCGACCCCAACAAGCACATCTACCAGAACCATCATAGTTTCGCCCATCATCACCACAACAACAACCGTCGGCGTCACTGGAGTAGCAGCTCCGGTTGTGACAACAACCACAATCACCAGGACCTCAGTTGTGAGAGCTTGTCCCGCCCCAACTCCCTGCGGAAACCAGGGTATCGAATTCGCCTACTATAACAGGACCGTCGGTGGCGACTTTGCCAACTTCCGTCCAGAAGAATACAAGGTAAGTAGCGAGATGACGCCCTCAGCATGTAAAACATGTCAATCGTCCATCACTCCAATCACACATAAATATTGATACTAACTCTTTACATAGACTATCCAGCCAGAGTACGAATCATTCACCAACGTCATCGGCGGTATCAGTTTCCAAGACAGTGCTCCTAAGAGCGTCTACGGTTCCCCTCCACTGTCGGAGTCCGACTTTGTGCTGAACCACCGTGGATACATCTACGCGCGTGAGACGGGCACTTACACGTTTACTCTCAGCAAAGTTGATGATGCTGCCTTCATCTGGGTTGGTCCCGAGGCATACTCTGGGTGGACCGGAGCAAATGCCGATGCAAAGGCCGTGTATTCCGACGGGCCTGCGCGGGGCACTTACACAATTAACCTCCGAGAAGGTCGGTACTATGCCTTCCGCATCATCTACGGACAGGGTCCACGCATTGCAGAGTTCGATATTCAAGTCACGGCACCAGATGGCACGACATTCTTGTCATCTAGCACCTCTGGATCTCCCTGCCTGGTCCGCTTCTCTTGCGACCGGACCACGGCACCACGGTTCAGTTCCTTTGGATTCGAGTTTTAGGCGGATGGGATCTGCACGAAAGGGGATGGCTCTGTTCGATGAGCTTGACGTACAACTAGTAAATGCTGGGGTGGATATAATAGCAACTCCCTTTCGCAATACGAGGGTTGAATAATCTTTTTTAGTCTACTTCTTTCCTCCAGCTTTAGCCCTACGGCTGTTGGTGGAGGCCCATTTTATCTGTTGAATATGATTTGGAGTTGAAAATATCGTTGCTTTTCCCTCGCGTGCCAAATTTACAGAGAGTGTGTGTAGTAGATTCTATCAAACCACATTAGCTCCCTCCCACTCCAAGTATGATGTATTCACCCGACTGAGGCCTCGTAAGACGACGTTCCATGAGGAGTCCAAGAGAGACATCCACAATGAAATATACATTTTCCCAATCCTTTGCGCAGACGACGAAGTAGTATGGTCCGGCCCCCGAACAGCGGATCAATATTCTACTGCGTTGAGTCACCACTTGATGCACTACCACTTTGCTCAAGCTCCTTGCTCATACAGCTCCTCGTCCTCCTGCGGCCACTCCACTTCAAACACAACATCTTCTTCAACGTCCTCATCGTCGTCATCATGGCCGCCAAACGCAAACGCGACAACACTATTATCCTTGATCCCGCATTCAGTTGGAGTATTCGCAGCGTTTTCACCAAGTTTCAGCGTCTTCCACCCTTTGGAGGGATCAGTAGGCGCACGGAGGACGCCATAGGTGACGCTTGCCGTATCCGGGATTGGCGTTTTCTCATCTGGCAAAGAACTTGACCTTGTTAAACCGTCAGGGTATCTCTCCCTGAGCACTTCCAACAGGTCCTCAGTGACGGATGAAAATGGAGCTAGTGAGTCGACGAAGAGGAAAATTGTATGAATGCCGTATTTGAAGCGCACGGAGATGTGCGCATCGTCGACATCGGTTGGCTGCTGGATTTAGCACTGTGAAAATGGCCCGTGAGAAGTAGAAATGTTACCATGTTGAAAAGACAAAGCAATCGGCTGTCAAGAATTCGCGATGTTTGGGGAAGATTGCACGGATTTATGCGGCTCAGTTCAAGCCGACCTTGCTCTTGTTACATGATTGAAGTGAAATACAAAGTTGCACCACCTGTCTGCTCCCCCGCGATTTCTCCGAGCGCGAATCCACGTGAGCACGCGTTAAGTGAATTTACAGGACAAGCGGCTGTTGGCGCACGGAAAAACTTGCGATACGGACGCAGAGCTCCCAGATAACAGCGTACTTTGTATCTGATGAATAAGTGAGAGAGCAGGCATTTTGATATAGCTTCACCAAAATGCGAACCGACAATTTGGTGATGCAACTACTATAGCGGATCAGAGTCAGACCAACTCAGCAACATACACTCATTACGCCTGGAGGATCCGCGATTCGAAGACAGCCGCCCTTTTGCGACTGAGGAATTGGCTCGCTATCAGCTACTCATCTTCAACCTTGCTTGTCCATCTGTCCACCTCCAAAGTCGCGCCCATGGCGAGAACCTCAAGCAGTGATGGCATTCTCTTGAGCGCCCCCCGATCAGGGGCAGCCAACGCCACACAGCCCCAGCCCGCCTTCCCTGCCGAATCGCATCCCCGGCTGGCCATCATGACGCCCAGCCGCCTGCTGTTGGGCTCGGTAGCCTCCAGCCTCGTCGGATTCTCTCTCGGGGCAGTCCAGGGAGGCCAGATGGCGCAGCTGCGCTTCCGGGCGGAGCACGCGCACAAGATGCCCGACACCACGGCGGGATGGTATCTCTATCACAAGTCGAAGAATTATCACGCCATGCAAGGCGGCATCCGAGAGGGGTTCCGCATGGGGTTCAAGACGGGCTTCTGGAGTCTGGTGGCCTTGTCCCTGGAGAGCACCGTGGACCGCTACCGGGGGAGCAGCGACATGTTTTCGACTGTCGTGGCGACGCTTACCGTCGCAGGAGCATTTTCACTCTGGCGTAAGTTATCTAATTTTATTTGTTCTTTTCACTTTTTTTTTTCATGGGATCCTTGTTTCACAGTTCTTCTATCACCGATTTATTTTCTTCTCGCTGTCCAAAAAAGGTGAAGGAAAGCAGACTAGCCAGGTCTGGTTTTCACCGGCTCGAGCTTGTCAAGTTGCTTTACCCCACGCCCCTACTGGCAATTGTCGGATTAAGATCGCGCGCCAGAGGAGCAAAAAGAAGAAGAAAATTTCGAAGAAGGCCAAAAAAGGCAAAAACGACCGTGGGGACCATTAGCTAACAGAAAGCCGACCATCGGCCGGCACTGGGCTTACAGATCGATTCTCGCTTTCCACCGCTGCGCGCACAGCAAAGTATGGACTGGTCTTTGGCCTCGCCTACGGAGGGGTCCAGGATCTGGTGGGCTTAGCCCGTGGCAGACCGATTGGGTATGTGGAGCTGATCCGACGTCGGTTTGGCGCTGGCGCTGGCGCTGGGTCACGCGAAGACGGCATCAGCGACAAAAGGAGCGACGACAACGATGATGCCAATGTCTAGAACCCCAACCAGCGCCGTAAGCAGCCGCCTCTTCTCTCCTCAACTGGACGCAGTGGGGATCGTCTCATTTCCACCAGTTTTACCAGCCAACGGAGCGCTTTACAAGAGCACCAGCCAGCACCGGCGGTGCTACACCTAAGAAGGAGAAAAAAAAGAGACCGATACAAATCCGACGTCATGTACTTCGTGTAGGCAAGTCAGAGAGGCATCCAGCCCGTCATCATCATGAGTGACACAGCCAACCCTCTCTGGCTTACGAAACTTTACTCGGGCCTGCTCATGCGACATCATTCGTCTATCTATGCACAGCTATTGGGTGGATGATTAATATGGGAAGGAAGAGAGAAGTAAAGGGAGAAGAGGAAGAGGAAGAGGAAAAGAGAAGGCCCAGGTCTTGTACGTAACCAGCACCACGTCAAAGGGTTGCGTGGGTGCAACGCGCTATCCTCGCCTGCACCGAAAAGAAGATATCATGTACATGAGATGATGCAGGAGAGAAGGCGAGCGGGTTGGCGATTGGATGCTCCCCGTACATTCAATGCACATTAATGCATAATCAAATAGCCCACAGGTTCACCTGACAATGCCGTGCGTCACCCCCCTCACGATGCCCCTTTGCAGCAGTCCATGATGACACGGCCGTATCGGAGCCTTTCCAGCATCTAACAAGTATAGCAACAGGCACATGCCTCGTCTGTGGACATACGATGGAAGCCGGGCGCCGGGGAGCGTGGGGGGCAAACAACGCTGGATTTGGGGTTTTTGCCTCCTGTGCGCACCCGCGCCGCATCCGCATTACCCAAGCCCAAGATAGGCATGTATACTGTATTCCCCATCGCCGGCTCCAACATGCTGGTGTATTTTAGCTCCACGCGCCTCTGCCTTAGCCTGCGGCTACTCTCGGCTGCATCTCCAGCAGAAAACCCCAAAAATTCCCCATCGCAGCCATGAGGGGCGCCACGTGATGCCAATATCGCCCCCCTCCAACTACCACAGCTTATCTCTACCAGCAGAAGCTTCTTGTCCTGCGAATCCTGGTGCATTCCAGCTCCCCTCAGAAGCGGCCTGATACGGAGTTTTGCGGAGAGGCAAAGGTTCCCCCCCTGGCTTCCAGACGGGCGGGCCCTTTTTTTTTTTGGTTTGGCCCAAGCGCGTGCTATATCTCCGTACATGCGCTTGTGTGTAGCTTGTTAGATAATGGAAGTTCCATGATGGGTGAGCGGCACCGGCAACGGAGGGGGTTTGATTGTGCTTCCTGCTGCGGCATCCCATCAATGGGCGTGGCCCTGAAGCAAGCGAGATCTCGCCTGTCTTCGGCCCTCCGTAGCTGCCGGGTGGCTTGAGGCCTGGGCTGATAGATAGCGTCCTTCGTACCTGGCCTGAGCGAAGGTGGGAATATTAATAAAAAGACGATCCCGTCGTTCTCCTCCCCTTATGTTGGACCCTCTCGTCAACTTTCTCACTTCCCCTTCCCTTTCGCAAGCCCACCTTAAAAGAACATCCTAGCACTCAATCATCTCACGCCTACTAGGTTTAAACTTGTTGCAGGCAGCGAACAAGATAATAAGACGCCACCCTTTTGTTCTTTCCGTGTGCCACTAAAGCAAGCCTCGTCTTACACAACCGACGTTCAGCCACTTATAAGATCGCACCAGATCGGATCTGAATCCAGCATCACACAAATCCAGCACAGCACAGCATCATCTGTTCTGTTTCTGTTGCCCAGCCTATCATGCTTTCCGTCCCTGGTCGACGGGCTACCCGCCTGCCCGTCCACCGGACTTCCCTCTCCTCTACTTCCTCCATCTCTCTTCTCAGATCAACGTCATCATGTCTCCGCGGAGACTCTTCAAGACAACAACGCCGCAGCATACACTCTTCGGAGCGACGGACATCGACAGTCGCAGATTTGCCAGGATCCATGCCCCCTCTGCCACCTCAGAACATGGACGCGAACCGGGCGCCGCTATCGGTTCTGCCGCTCAGCATGATCCTCCGCTCGTTGGCAACGACAGTAGTCTCCTCTTCGCCCATCCTGCTGCCTCCCTCGCTGCGCATCATGGTTGCCCTGGCTCACGCCAAGAATCCCATTCTCAATCCCGACAAGAATCCTCTGTTGAGATTCTTCCTAAAGAAGTCATTTTACGCCCAATTCTGCGCCGGCGAGAACGCTGCCGAGGTACGGCATACTATTGGCCGGTTGAAGAACATTGGCTTCACCGGCGTCATCTTGGGCTATGCAAAGGAGGTCGTTTTGGAAAGCAGCGATGCCAAGGACATGGCCGCGGCCAAGCTAGGCGAGGAGACGGCCAGGGATATCGAAAAGGAGATCAACCCCTGGAGAGACGGCACTTTGGAGACGGTTCGGCTGGCTGAGCCTGGTGATTTTGTTGCTCTCAAGTATGTTTTAGCCCTCCCCACTCACGTATTTTCTTACTCGAATCGCATGCTTCTCTCACTTTGAGGCATGTGTGTTGTTATTCATGGACAAATTTGCTAATCAAAGTCATTCGTCTCCTTCTAGATTCACTGGCGCTGGCGCTCTAGCCCTCCATCAACTCAAGAACCGACTTCCGCCCTCTCAGCATCTAGGCGCATCCATTGACGCCATCTGCGAGCTTGCTCGTGACCGTGGGGTGCGTCTGCTCTTCGACGCCGAGCAGGATATGCTGCAGGAGGGCATCGATGATTGGACCATGCGATTCGCTCGCAAGTACAACGACTCTGCCGACACCGCCACCATCTATGGTACATATCAGGCATACAAGAAGAACTGCCCTGCTGTGGTTTCACGGCATCTGGCCGATGCACAAAGAGAGGGCTTTACACTCGGAATCAAGCTGGTGCGAGGCGCATATCTGGGCTCGGATCCGCGACAGTGCTTTCACGATACCAAGGAGGACACGGACGCGTGCTACAACAGCATTGCCGCCAGCGTCTTGACCAGGCAATGGTCCGTTACCGTCCAGGGAGAAGGCGAATTCCCCAATGCGCACATTGTTCTGGCAACGCACAACGTCGAGTCCGTGCGCCGCGCCAGAGCCATTTGCGATGCCGGCGGTGCCAAGTCGGATATTGCGTTTGCTCAGCTCCAGGGCATGGCGGATGAGGTGAGCTGCGAGCTCGTTGAGGCGAGCCAGTCGGCCCAAAAGGAAAATGCCAATGCCAGACCGCTGCCTGTTTACAAGTACCTTGTCTGGGGCACCACCGGCGAGTGCATGAAGTATCTCTTGCGCCGTGCTCAGGAGAACAAGGACGCTGTTCAGCGAACAAGAAATGGAAGAGATGCCATGTGGGCGGAATTAGTTAGACGATGCAAGAACGTGGTTGGCATGGCCTGAATAGACAGGTAAAAAGAGCGTTTGCATGCGTTTGAAAGAGAGGCCGGGGGATCCCCAAGATACGTGGATTTTTTTGGGAGGGAGTTTTGACAAACACAGATTTGTCCCATCTGTTTTCCGATGCCAGCGAATATTGCACAGTTTGGAGTTGGGCAACTTTCATAATAAAAGATGAGAAATTGCGAGTAGAATTTGTTTATTAGATTATCTATCACTAAGAAATGATGAGAATTGTTGGCAAAGACTCCATGGGGTGTCATAAAAGGAGTATTGTGACTTACCGTGTCATTCAATCTAATTCTATTTGAAGCATGCGATCCTGCGCTCTTCTTTTCTTCTTCTTTTCTTCTTTGCCCTCTTTTAGCTTTGCTCTTGCCCCTTGCCCTCCTGGGCAGAGCATATGTTCACTTTGCAAGGGGCGTGTGGTTAAAGTCATATGCCCGCCTCACTTGCTTGCCAGCTTGTTACAAGTAAGATTGAGATTCCCCTCATACGCCTCGCAGCGCCATGCCCCCAAGAACAAGCCTCTCAATCTCTTTACGCTTGACCACCTCATCCTTGACGCCGTCCAACCATGCCAAGCCATTGAGCTTATAGTTTTTGCGCACTGTCCGAACATCTGTGATGCCCTCAATAATCTCGTCGGTGACTGGCACGGCGTCTCCCTGGACGTTGTCTCTTAGATGCTGGGAAATGGATTCGGAGGATGCGGGTACGGGGTTGCTCTCGTTGGGAAACGTAATCTTGACGACGAAGAGATCGGAAGTGGAGGGTGAAACTCCAAAGCGTCGGTATGCATCTGCGATCTAAAAGGGAAAGAAATTCCATCGTTAGCCCTCTGAGAGACGGAAATCACCAGACTTGACCATCATTAGTAGGCATGCTTACATTGCTAGAAGAACTCAAGGATACCACTGCTTCCGAGTGCACATTTGGAGTCCGGAGTGCCCCGTTGGCTGAGCTGGTTATGGCCTTGAATACGGCCGAGAGCAGGTGCACGCGCGAGACGATCTGCCCAACAGAATCAGCAAATCCCATCACTCAACCCGCCACAGCCAAGCTCCTCTCTCTACGCCTCAGTCCGCCCTTATGTTCCTCTTTTGCCAATTCCAGCGCTCGCGATTATGGGGGAACTAGAAATCGGAGGCCACATGCTACGTGAACCCCAAATAATCTTGTTGACATCAAACGTACCATGGAGGCGTCAATGAAAGCATATTCAAAATCGCCGTTGCGCGCGAGCAGCTGCTGGTGCAAAAAGCCGGCGTTTTGCACGTTGCGGAAAAGAGCGAGGTAAACTTTGTACGACGGCGGAACGTGCTCGAGCACGACGGTTTCGAGAGACATGGTTAGGTAGGGCGCAAAGGCGGCAGATATCTGGAGTGACGAGAAAATTGAAGTTATTCTCGTCGTTCAAAGTAGCAGCAATTGCGGCGGTTGGTGGGGTGACCCCGCGCAGTGCGAAATACTTGCTGGTTGTCGCATTGGCACTATGAAGATCTGCCAACATGACTTCAAAACACATGCAATAATAGATATAGGCGCTGACAGGCTATAAGGTGTGGAGCGGATGGGCTCCGGCTACAATAAAATATACTAGAGGCACGTATGGGGTAGACACCGCAATTTCACAATTCCTGTATACCCAAGTAAATCTGAATCTAGTCACATAATACTCGGTAATACACAAGGATACCTCGGAATTATTGGGATAAGCATACTTCAAATTCCCCTATCTAAAGAAGTAAAATACACAACCTCAACTGCCTGGGTACCCATCAAAGTTTCCCATTAACGCGAGTAAAGATTTCAAGTACATGAAACAAGGTAACATGTACTACCACCGTATAACACCAAACATCAACACCAAGACTCCAACCAAGGTACCCAGTAGAGGCAATATAATCCACCACAGCTCGATATGAGCAGCACCGTCTAAAGATTTACTGACTCTGGGCCTGTGGATTCTGCTCGGCTTGTTGATTCTGCATGTTCCGACGACCAATCCCATGGTGGTTAAAGAAAGCAAGAGAATCTTGTAGAGCCTCAGGTAGCTGGCGCCCAAGCCCATGCTGTGTTAGATAGTCCTGCATCTCAATAGTGTAGTTAATGAGAGAGGTGTAATGATGCTCAATTGTCCTTAGGTATTGGCGTGGCAGATTTCGACCCGTTACTCTATCAAAGAATATGCATGGCTGACCGCGACGCAAACAAGCCTTACAACCCTCGGCGTCTTGATCTTCAAGCTCACACTTGACCTTTCGGTTCTGTAAAACGTTAGCATGTTCGCAGAGCGAGATTGATGTTTGTACAAACCTTGCAGCGGTTGCAAGCCACATCAGCGCGATCGGTATTGGCCTCGCTCTGCTGGGTGATCGCTGGAGACAAATAGTCTTCACTCTGCTCAGGTGTAGAGACTCTCCTTCTCTTAGTGCCTCTTTCAGGGCTGCTATTATTGTGTCTCTTGGTGCTGCTCCTGGTGGTTCTTGTAGAGGTATTGTTGGTGCTTCCCTCAGAGCTGCTACGCTCCGAGGTTGTCGAGCCAGATGAAGTTGAAGCCGCAGCTTGGGTGTAGCCAATAGCGAGCTGCTGTTCAAGAACAATTTGCTGAACGGGTGTGACTTGCTGCAAGTTGGGAAAGCCATAGCTCGAAGCGGTGAAGGAATCAAACGGCATGACCAGATTATTGTGGCCATTGAAGCCAGTGTATCCGTTAGGACTGTGAAAGCCGTTGAGACTATTAGGACCATAGAAGACATTGTGGCCATTATTGCCACCGAAGCCATTGATGCCATTATCACCATAGAAGTTGTTGGTTCCATTAGTACCATAGAAGTCACTGGGGCCATTAGAGCCATAGAAATAACCGGGACCGTTGGGGGCAGAGAAGGCATTGGGGCCGGAGAAGACATTGGAGCCACTTGGGGCAGAGAAGTCACCGTATCCATTGTCGCTACCGTAGTTAACTGAGTCAAACGAGATGGCACTAGATGAGGAAGATGACCCCGGCGTGCCATGATAGGTTCTGACCATCTCCGGGTTGGGAGCCTGGGTCCCCATGAACAGACAATTAGGGAGCCCATTAACCATCCCCATGTTGTCTTGGTCGTCTGCGGGCACACCCACAGGGTAATAGCCCATGGCGATGGTATGATGATAAGACATGAGTTGACCGGTGACTTGTTGACCGTTGTGAAGGGTATGTGTGAAAAGATGGTTCATAAGACGGTGAACGAACAGTAGTTTGTAAATAGATGGTTATCAGCGAGTAGTTCAAATGCTTGGAGCACGCGATGCCAATGTAACAGATGGAAGCTGAGTGTGTGTTGGAAAAGATTTGGACAAGTAGATGAGGACCAAAAGATAAAATACATAGTCGGCCTTTGTGGTAACTAGGAGTTTCTGGGTAGTCAGAGTAACGGTGGCATTAGATATTCTATGTAAACAAACCACAACTTCGGATTGAGTTTGCAAGCCATGGTGTACGACGAACGGCGTGCTTGAATCAAGCGCCGAGAGTCATCCATGATGAACCTTCCCTTGAGTGAAAAGTGGCAGAGGCGCCTGTGGCGGAGAGAGATTAGAGCAGGTAACTTGCTTGGTGCAGTGGGCCAGATCATATAGTTTCCTTTTTTTTTTGTCAAGAATTACCGGTTAGAATACAAGAATAACCAACACAACATGCGATTTAGCTTCCTCATCCAGGGTTCGGAATCACATAGCCCAATCCCGAGACCGTAATCGTTGTAATTGGGCGGAGGCCCAGCTAGCTGGCCACTATCTATTACTCTAATTGGTATATGTTCTTCTTTTGGAGAGGTGGAAATACTAGATACAGGTACACAAGGCTCATGGAAAGAGCTCCCGCTACAAAACTCTTAATAATTCAAGTGCGATGGGGCAGTGAACTGGGACGAGCTAACTCTCCACACCTAGTTCTTTTGGCGGCTACAGGAAATGACAGTCATTACTGATAGAAAATGAACCGAAGCGAACTAGGCAAGACTAACTTTGTCGGTGGTATTCCCATACAGAGATGAGGTAAAGCAAAGGCAGCAAGACTAGCGTGAATGGGCGAGATGAATGTTTAGTTCTCTTTCTTTTCTTTTTTCTCGAACCACGAATTACCGTTCTATCTTCCCCAAAGGTGTATAACAGCATAGGCTATACACATACTATCGCCTCCCGCAAAGTGGGAGACTCCTCTCTTACTCGTACGCCATCAAATGAGGTTGAGGCCATATCCGAATATGGCAAATGCGCTCTCTCGCGCCGTTCCCCGTGGCCGGAAAGCCATATAACGGTTTAGCACCAGAATAAAAGTTCGGGCCAGCCACAGAGAAATTGGTGTGCAGCATGTTTTACAATAGGCTTCCCCATGAGTGGAGCCGCGGCAATATCCGCAGATCTTGGATCGTATTTCACGATCGCATCAGGCTTTTTTCGGTCATATTGGTGGGACCATGTCAAGCGCTCTGCGAAGATAGGCAGATCAACCCTGTCGCACAAACACGCTACCCAGTAGCACTTCCTTACTATTCTCCAGTGTCAATCTGGCGCTTGAGGAGCGCAATGTTTACCTCCCAATCCATGCTCTTTTCCAGAGTTTCGGATCCGCCGTTCATTTATTTCCCAACTTAACAGACCAGGCTTGTAGATCTGGTCAAGCCCGTTTCAACAGATAACGGCACAGTGATTGAATGGGGTAGGGATAGAAGGTATCATCTATGCTTCATTGGGTACCTGGTTGCCAGTGGTGATATTGGCCAACACACAGGTGCTCAGCCACTTCATGTTTACGGCTATTGGTGTAATTGAACTAGTAAGGTAGTACCTACTGACTAAAGCAGTCCCAAATCCAGAGTCGTAGAACGCCGAAATCATCTCTCCCTTGTTGCCAACATCCGCCAGTGTATAAGCAGGAAAGACAGAAACTCTGCATCTTGCTTTCTTTTTCGTTTTCCCCGTCTCGGAATCCTCCCCTTTTGATCCCTCTCCTTTTCGATACCTATCTACAGCCAGTTAAGATTTCACCTCCGTTTGCACTTGGAGAGCAACTGCCTGTACCCAGGTATCTCTTAGATAGGTACCTACATGTACCCACCTATAGACACAACAGCGCCCAGTTTTGAAGGCATCACTAGGTCGGCCAGCACCTAAAAGAACTGTACGAGGTAGATGGAGTATCCGTAGCAACACTTTACATTTTGTGTCTTGCTAAATCGTATTGCCAAACATGAGGCGTGCCCCTAGCATGCTAACCGCCCTATTTATGCAGCTTTCTCACGCATTTCATCTGTAAAACTTTCAATAAATAATGTCGAAAATTCAATGGTCTATTCAGACTGGGATGAGAGAAACGCCATGTATTCTTAACCGCAAAATGAGTACTCTTTGCGCTCATCAGGAAAGAATTGAGTAGTCAGTGCTTCTTCTCAGATGCGTGACGGTACTCCGTAGATTATCTTGATTACCGACTCTTTGGGTCCCTAAAGGCAGCCACACTCTAACACGAACTGTAAAACCCGGATGTTTACGCAAAATTACCCCTTATGACAGCCCAGCCACGAAATATTAATAAATTTCTCAGCATGACGATGAATCTGGCGCACTTCATTCGACTAGACCACATGGCAAAGGGTACGGGGTAGGGGGCGGCGGAGCAAGCATTGTGGTGCGACTAAGCAAAACTGCGGTAGAAAATAGCAAGGAACGTATGCAGTCCCAGTGCTTTATTAAACAAAATCCACGGATACGCTCTTTTTCCTGTTTTCTTAAGAAATAGCAAATGAATTGTGCCGTGGATGGAATAGTTGAAATACGATACATTACGCCCTGCTGTGCATGTAATCACCCACACAATTACACAAACGCTAATCCGCAGATCGGCCCAGTCCCGATTCTTGGTTTGTGCTTCACCCTTGCCCTGTTAAGCAAACAATTGCAGCCGCAAATTGGGCAATCTCCCGCTAACAAAGTCCTATCCCAGATGCCAAGGACTACAGCAAATAAAGCGGCAATGCATGCATGTGCTTATTTACATGCCACAGGCTATGCAGGTGCCGGGCGGCGATTGAGTCACCGGCCAGAACAAATCCGGCGCTGTGGTTGGATGAGTCCTGTAGGCAGCACCCAAGGCACATTTCAAGGCAGCAATCGCAAACAGTCCAGATCAGCAATCGGGAGAATGCGCGGGATGTGACATGGCGTATATAAGCTGCATGATTTTTGGTTAAAAAGTGTGCCTCTCTCTTTAGAGCCATTGATGGTGTTTTGTTTTTATCGCAGAGGTGGATTCCTGGGGTCGTTACTTTTGTTCATCACCCACCATACCGCTCATCATGCGCTTTCGCGATATCAAGGATATTGACCGCGAGGCCATTTCCGATTTCGTCTGGAAATGGCGCTGCAAAATCTTTCCCGTCAAAGATGCAACATTTTCCAAGGAAACCGCTGGAGATGGCAAGGATGGGGCCGTGACAGATGGAGATGATTCCAAGGCTGGCGCTGCTCCTGGCAACGATAAAGATCCCAATTTTGGCACCAGCCCGATCATCAAGACTCTTTACGACAAAAACACTTCGGATGTGTACTCAAGTCACGAGTGGGTTGATTACCCGCCCAAGCAGATGTCCAAATCGGCGGCTCGAGCTCAAGAGCGAGTCGCCATCAAAGTATACAAAGTCAGAGACCACCGGAAGCCATGTATCTCAGGTCGAATCCCTCTCAAGTATCACAAGATTGAGGTTCAAAATTTTACCCTCGTTGCTGCACTGGCGCCCATTGTTAAGAAGGAAAACTTTCATCTTGATGTCAACGAAGCAGCTACTTTTGAGGAGCCTTTTCGCAGCCTCTGGTTCTGTCAGGACGACATCAAGGAGCTATACAAGAAGACAGAATCTTCTGACCCGTTGAAATCCTATCTAAAGCTCTTTATTCAAGTCTTGGATGATCTGTTTCGTGAGATGATTGTCAAGCGTCGCAACATTCAGACGAGCCGCCTGGTTGATTTTAGGACGGCTTGGACCCTGTTCCCGCGGGGTTCGACCGTTTACAGCTTCGGAATCAACGCAGAATTTCTCGCCAAAGTCGAAAGCACAAACTACGTGAACAAGAACTCTGGTAATGCGCTGCATGTCAAGACGAAAATTCTCAACTTCAACGGCGAGAAGTTTGTCTGGCAAGAGCGGATCCTACCAATAGAAGAGTTTGAGGGCAACAAGCCGATTCTTGAGCTTGGCCACTACCCGCTAGAGTTCCATCAAGATCCAGATGATGTCAAGCGCCGCTTGACCGTCCGTGGTCGCAAGGTTCTCGATCTTCAAGGTCTCCAATACCGCCTGTACAACGGAATCGCTCTGCATCATGTGGGCAAGGACTGTATTGAGAAGCACAATGTCGAAGGCCGTATCCTACTTGATGCTATTGGCTATAACAAATATCACTTGGCCAAGGGCAAACGAGAGAACGATAAGCAGACGCACGACGATGATGAAACATCTATGGGCTTTAGCATATTTGACTCGGACTCCAGCTCAAGCTCTGATTCTGATACGGATTCTTTAGACGATACATCAGCTAAGCGGACTGGAGTGCGCCGATTGGGGGAAAGAGACTTTTTAAGGAACAAGCAGCATATGGAGTCACGAGTAGATGATCTTTGCTTTATTTCTGGAATGTTGGGTGGATATGCTTTGAAGAACAAGATATGGAGTAAGTAGTCGCGAGCCATCTGTCTCACGATTCCTCATAAACTACCGTGCTAACAACCAACTTCACCAGTGGAATTCTATTTGGAGGATGTCGAGCCGATGCTGTGGAACGACACGGCATATTCTCACCTTGTATATGACGATCAGCAAAAGGACCTCGTGCTCTCATTTGTTCAGAATCACAATCCTCACCGCGTCGCTTCAGCAGCACCAGCGGCATCCTCATCAGCCTCGGTGGTTTCGAACACTGCGCCCCCAGCACCCATGGAGGATGTTATCGTTGGCAAAGGTCAAGGTCTCATCATTCTACTCTCTGGCCCTCCAGGCACCGGCAAGACCCTCACCGCAGAGGCCGTCGCCGACCGCACCCACCGACCGCTCTTCTACCTCCAGGCCGAAGATCTCGGAATCAACGCAGCAGCTCTTGGAGCTAACATCAAGCGCGTGTTTGAAATGGCTACGGAGTGGAACGCTGTGATCCTGCTGGACGAAGCCGACGTGTTTATGGCGGAGCGTAACCCCAACGACATACATCGCAACGAATTGGTCAGCATCTTTCTTCGAGAGCTAGAATACTTCCGTGGCATCATCTTCCTCACCACCAACCTTTACCATACCATTGACGCCGCTTTTCGTAGCAGAGTCAGTCTGCATCTCCTGTTCCAGTCGCTAGGCAGGGAGGCACGGGAGACTGTCTGGCGCAAGTTCTTACAGCGCCTACCAGAACGAAAAGAACTCGAGCTGCCGCATAACCGGGAGACGCCAAATGGAGATGTTACCGACAACGCGGAAGCAAAATCACCCCTTGGTGATGCCGATCTCCGTCAGTTATCGCTATGGCAGCTCAATGGCCGAGAAATCAAGAATGCGGTGCGCATGGTGAAGAGCTGGTGCGACCATAAAGGCTATGTGATGACGCTGGAAAGGCTGGAGAGTGGGATCAAAGTGACGAGCCCTCATGCAACCAAGGAGGGGGATATCGACAAAGACTTGTACGAGTAGATAAACTTGGCCACGGGATTTCAGGTTTGGATTTACACGGGGTTTTGGCATACGACAATACATTGGGTTCTACGGAGCATTTATGCGGGCTTGCGTCTTGGATGGTTCTTCAATTCTAAATGTAAAACATGGTTCTTTCATTTAATATACATCAGCTAACACATCCTCAATGAGTTCTTTCTCTTCTCCTTCTTCTTCTCTCTCTCTTTTTTTTCTTTATAAATTTTACAAGGGGCTCTTTACCAGTCCCCTCAATCTTTCATCTCAATCGTTACATTTCGTCCCCAATCTTACCCGTCCTAAGCGACTTAACCATCCCATATCCAGTAGCAAACTCCGTCGCATTACAAATAAATTAAAAGGATCCATACCTCCGTAAACATCGTATTATGGCGAAGATGTTAATGAATGTTGAAGATCTCCAATACAAAAGTGTGCTGCATCTCCGATATCGGCCCTTGTTCAATTGGGGTGAAGTCTATATAAGTACTCCTAGCCTTGGGCAGTAGGAACATCTCCAAAAATCCAGAGGGCAAAAAGTATAATTTTATATTCGTCAGCACTATCTGCCTAAGGACACTTTGTGATCTCTTTGAGCATCGCATGCTGTACAACCTGCGTCTCTTCAGCCGTTCGCCTTTCATTTCTCGTTACCTACACATAAAAAGCACCGTCATGTCTAAAACTGAGGGCGCCACTTACACGCATGGCCACCATGCCTCTGTTCTCCGCTCGCACACTTGGCGCACGGCGGCTAACTCGGCAGGCTATCTTCTTCCCCATCTCAAGCCTGATATGAAGGTCCTCGACGTCGGCTGTGGTCCAGGAACCATCACCGTAGATCTGGCCGCCAACTATGTGCCGCAAGGCCATATCACAGGGCTGGAAAATGCCCCCGGAGTCTTGGTACAAGCTCGCGAATTTGCCAAGGAGAAGGGCGTGGCGAATGTGGATTTCGTAGAAGGAGACGCCAATGCGCTGGAGTACGCCGACGAAACCTTTGATGTAGTTGTGTGCCACCAAGTGCTACAGCACGTCAAAGACCCTGTTGGCATCCTCAGGGAGATGCGGAGAGTGGCCAAGACGGGTGGCATCGTTGCCGCGAGAGAGTCAGACTTTGGCGGCTTCGTCTGGCACCCCTCCGTGGAAGGCATGCAAGCCTGGCTGGCCTTGTACTCAGCCAACGCGCGATCAAACGGCGGAGAGCCCAACGCAGGTCGCATGATCCATACCTGGGCTAAGAAGGCAGGCTTCTCACCCAGTGCCGTAACCAGCGGCTCAAGTACTTGGTGCTATAGCACAAAGGAAGAGGTTGCTTGGTGGAGCGGATTGTGGGCAGAGAGAACAGTGGCGTCGTCTTTTGCGAAAACAGCCATTGAGAATGGGACAGGGACCAAGGAGAGGCTAGAAGAGGCAGCCGAGGCATGGAAGAGATGGGGAAATGAGGAGGAGGCCTGGTTTTCGGTTTTGCATGGAGAGATTATTTGCCGCAAGTGAAGGGTGTCTATCAAATAATGTATCCCGTGAGGAGTAATAGTAATGCGACATCGCATTAGCGGTGCAAGAATGCTAGTGAGCAAACAGATGTTACGTTGAAGTATGGAAAGATGAAGGTTATGTTAGATGGGCTTTCAGAAAGCAGCAACGAAGTGGTCATTCATAGGTATGCAGGCAGAATTCTGAGCAATTCTTGTTTTCTTTTGTTCCCCGTCTATAAATACCTGCATCGTAAATCCTCTAATCGTTAAAACCAGATAAACCATCCATAGCGCAAATTAATCACTCCCTTGTTACCCTGTTTAAAAACGAAACCCTACTGCTTTACGCCCCAGTCACATCAAATATGAAAATGTGATACGCATGCCGCACACATGTCAGCCCAAGGCATTTAGAGCGCTCGGTATATCAAGCATCATCTTGATCTTCTCGGTCGTTTACCGTACGTTCTTACCACTGTAGGTTTCCTTACACTCCTCCATTCATCGGATTCTATCGCCACCGTAGACTTTGGTAATTCAGCCACACGCAGCTCAGCAACCCTTGTCTCCACGCTCTCCTCGGGTATCTCGACACCTGTGATCTCTCCTGAGTTGTGTGCGCGTCTAGCGAGTAGAGGTGGTAGCTGCGCATTGTCAGACATATGATCTATGTTTTCTTCCGTGGGCTTGGAACTGCGTGACGAAGCCGCGATGGATGTTGACTCCTTGTGAGCGGTGTCTGTTGCTGCTGGTGGCTCTTTCTGCTCTTTTGCCCTAGGTGGTCGATCTGCCAAAGTCTCTCCTGCAGGATCGTATCCGCCAGGGGCATCTTCCATCCTAGTGTCGTCACTTGTGCGTCTCCTTTTGGCTATGGGTTCTTCTGTCTCCTGAATTTTGGACTGAGAAGGTCGCCCCCGCTTCTTAACTGAGGTTTCGGCGACGGCTACCTTTGGTGGCCTACCACGCTTCTTCCCCGAGGCGGTAACAGCTGTGTCCATCACAGATAGGGTCTTCTCTGCTCCTATCGACTTGGGCCTACCCCGTTTCCTCGCGGGTGTTGCTGTCACACTCTCTTGTGTTAGATCACGCCTGATGGCCTGATCCGCGGCGAGCTCTTCTGTTGCATCCTCCGTGTGCTTTGACGTTGATTTATGTGGTTCAGATTCCCGGGCATCCACAGCAGATTCCAGCTCTGCCGTTATATCGGGTAATCTCGCAGTTGCTTCGTTCTTGGGTGGTCTACCTCTACCTCGTTTCTTGGCAGGTAACATAGATGGGGAGACAGCTTGCTCTTCTAATGTATCAGCTTGTTCAGAAGACAAATCCCGCTGGTCAGTGTGTTTCGTAACAGGCGATACAGCTGCGCTACTCTTATTCTCAACAGATAGAGCTTCGGTTTCTGCTTGTGATACTGGTAAAGCACTTTTTGGCGGCCTTCCACGCTTTCCAGGTGTAGCTGTTGACGTTGGGACAATTTGTTTCGGTGGCCGTCCTCTTTTACTCAAAGCTGGTGCTGTGGTTACCGCTTCGCCCACAGCCATGTTATGTTCTCCAGCAAAAGCTCGTGTTGAGCTCGCCACGCCGCTCTTCCGGGGACGGCCTCTTTTGCTCGAAGCTGGTGTTGTAGCTGGAGCTTCGGCTGCTGCTTCGGCTGCAGGCAGCTGATGTTTGTCAGTAGGCGCTTGCACTGCGTCCACCGTGTTGCTCTTCCGGGGCCGCCCTCTTTTACCAGAGGTAGGCGTTGACTGGAGAGCCGGCTCGAGCGTTGCCAGCTTTGGCGGTCGCCCTGGTCCTCGCTTTGCTGATTCCACTTTTGGCTCTGGGATATCACTCTTGCGCGGTCTTCCACGCTTTCTTGCGGCTGGCGTCCCTTCAGCCCTGCTAAGCCCAGGCATATCGGCCGCTCCTGGCTCCAAACCCTCATCTCCCTCAAGGCTCGCCTGTTCACTCACAGCCGCGTTAACAAGTCTGGTTCGCCGTGGTGCTGACTCCGAAGGTACTGCCGTCGTATCGCTTTTCCGCGGGCGTCCACGTGCCCTTGGTGTCTGCTGAGGCGGTCGTGATCCTTTGCCATCATCTCTTGTCGATGGCTCATTGGATTCTACCATAAGCTGCTGCTGCACTTCGATGTCTGGTTCAAGTTCTCCAACAATGGGGGTTTCGAGCTCACGATCACCATGCTGTTCATTGACCGTGGAATCCTTCTCTTGCTCTGCGCCATCTGGCCTTTCTATACTGATGGGAGATTCTGATTCGGGTGGCGTCAACTGTAGCGCCTGCGACTGAAGAGCTTGCAGATTCACGCCCACTTCATATGGCATCGCTGCATATGAGCTTCTGCGCAACGCTTCATTCACAATGTGGCTAGCCGTTATTGTTGCGCTCATCCCAACTTCATAACTGACCGAATTCTGATCTGCAACTTCAACGTCCGCGGCCACACTCAGTAAGGGATCAGGCAAAATGTGCTCCCTCGAAGGCACATCTGAGTCTTCGATTTCAGCCATGTCATTTGATACGTGTCCCCTGGTTTCCGGATCCAAGTCATAGTCTGATACGATGTCTTCTCCCGACATCTGTGCGCCGCGCTCATGATCTTCCATGAGTCCTCGAAATGATTCCGCTGGTTCTGCTGGGATGACGGCGGAGTACTGAGATTGAGGCGACGATCGACTCTCGGAGTAATTTGCCACCACAGCTTGCCCGCTCATTTCCAAATCATCTCCATACTCATAGTTAAATTTTGACTGCAGCGCTTGAGTGGCCAGGCTCGCAATCGTAGCGGCATCTTCACTATCCAGCCCATCGTTTGCTTGCCAGAAATCTGCGAGGGGTGACTGCTCATCCATAGGGTTGAAGTCCATGGTATAAGTGTAGCGGGGGATGCTATCGCCCCTCGACATTAGGAAGAAGGCGCAGCTATCATAAAGCCTCAAGACTCAACTGATTGCTACTGCAAATGTTGGCGACTGATGACAAAGGCATGGATATGCATACGCCTCTCTCTGAAACATGGAGTCTTCCTTGGTGCCTTTATGCCTTGTAAATTAATGTGAACGCGTGTTTAGATGATACGGGGCAAAGGGAGACGCGCCCACTAGGTGAGAGTGTCACGTGATGTGCAAATGACGTCGGGGCCATTCATCTCAGTGCTACTCGACTACTACTACCTTTAACTCACTTCAAGGTTCTCTCTACAGCGCACAAGTCACCGATCCCACTCTGTGAATGCTTTTATTGTTGTCGTTACTAATTAAGTCACCTTTCAATGATACTTGAGTTAAATGCATCAGAGCAACAAATGATTTTACCACGTCCCCTGGCTACGGTGAAGCCATGCGGTTCCAACTTAGAACTGTGATACGGAGTAACTTGCAGCAATTTCAAATAGGTATTCCGTATTAACTAACAACCAAAATAACACGATGCACGCATGCTAGCCAGCAGCAAAGATGAGTGGTAATATTTGCTTTATCGCATCCCCGAAGACGGTGTCAGACTGCAGCAATGACTAAGTAAAGATCTCCGCAGCATACCGCGTCTTCTCAAACTTCTTGAAAAACTCTTGAGGTGTGAAGCCGTTCAGATTGTCTTTCTGCTCCGCCGTGTACACTAGCTTCATGACGACGTCTTTCACACCCGAGGCCATTTTCACACTGCCGCAGACATAAACCTTTGCCCCAGCATTCCAAAGCTGGAGGAACGCCTGTCTTTCTGCCAACAAACTGTCCTGGACATACCCTTTCTTGGTGTTGGGCTTGGAGCCAACGTCTTCTCTGCTGTAGGCGCGGAAAACTTGGACGACTCCGGACGTTTCGAAATCGTCAAGCTCACTCCGATATATATCATCATGTGACGATCGGCATCCGAAAAAGAGAGCGGCGGGTGCAAGCTGAACCCCATTTCGCTGCTGATAAGCTCGCTCCTGGATAAATCCCCTGAAAGGCGCGAAACCAGCACCAGCCGCAATCATGATGATTGGTACTTTGGACAGGTCATTGGGCATCTGGAAAATGCCTTTGACCGATCGAGTAGCGACATGGATCAGATCCCCTGGCGTCAAGCCGGCGAGATAGTTGGAAGCCACCCCAAGAAAACGTTCAGATTTAGGTAGAGTTGCTGGCTCGTCCAAGACGGAAAGGGTCAAAGTAGCACGGTTGGGTCCCCAAGATGGCGAGGATGAAATAGAGTAAGTACGCAGGCGAAGGGATGGCAAAAGAGTCAAGAAGGTTGCGAGCGCGATGGGAATTTCTGGAAATTTCTCCAGAAGATCGAGCAGGGATACCTTGTTTTCTTGAATATCCTTTGCGTAAGACGTCGTCGCCAAGTTGTTTAGGAGCTGTTTCGTCGCTTCGTCTTCAGCCGCCGCTGCAAGAACCCGAATGTCCTATGTATGGTCAACCAAAAGTCCTCAAATGGGGGGGTCTTCAATCAGCCAAAAATGGAAAGGGATACGACTTACCCGTGGAGTTGCCGGCTGAGACAGTTCAAAGTATGAGCACAGCAGCTCGTATGCTGTCATCGATGTCTCGATTGGCATTCGAACAGATTCATCTCCCGACGCTCGCACAATAGTATCCCACGTCAAGTGGAAGCGCGACAAGACTCGCTTGACGTTTCTCATTGGGTTCACAGGGAGCACGAGAAGGTGGTCGCCAGGATGATATGACACCCCGGGAGGAAGTTGAATATCCACGTGTACCTTCCTCCCAACAGCAGAAGCTGTTGTCAGATCCCGCGACTCTGCCACCGTTGCCTCAATCAATTGAGAATATTGTCTCAATTGTCGTGGCTGAGAGAAATCGACTTTGAGCAGCGAATTGATCAACCTCCCTTCTCCACCCTTGCCCCCATCTCCTTCGGCTTGCGAGATGGCTGGCCAAACGGTATCAGCGGACCATTTCTCCAGTTCTACAAATAGATCCATCACCGCTGAGTCTGCAAGGCCTCTATTTGCAAACCGCTCGGCTCCCGCCTTCCGAAGGAGATCATCTATAAGAATAGGGATTCGTTGGAAAGTTGCAACCCAATCGCGATGTCCACAGCCAAATACCGTATACAAAACTCCCTTCAAAGAATCCTTCTCTGCTGTGCCCAGCCAATCGAAAAACTCAGCAGCGTTGTCTGACGGTAGGCCATCGTAAGATGCGGCAAGAATAATAACAGGTTCGGACTTTGGGAGATTGTTGCGGGCTGCGTTCATCGGCGCAATCGTCCGAGCGTAGAATCCATGAAGAGCAGCGTCAGATGCCAGTCTGTACGCCAAGGCCTCACAGGTACCACTGTTCGATCCGAAGAGAATTGTGAGCGGCTTCCTATTCTCCCCGCTAGTCTGTGTTGAGGTCATTGAGGGATCAAGGTTCGATTTGACACCATTGGAGCCCACTGACTGTAGCTCACGTTGAAAGTCTGTGGCGGAGCCGCCACGCCTGAGCTTCGCCTTCATGGTAAAGTTATCTGGCTTGACTGTCAAGGTCTCTTTAATCTTGAGCTTGTATGTAGGATCCGCCATCTCAAACGTGAAATTCTGTAGCAGCATGGCTGCAATCAGAAGGGCCTCCTGGGTTGCAAAGGCTCTACCAATACATCCTCTCATCCCATTGCCGAAAGGTTTCCAAGAATTGGGTGGCAACTTATTGAAGTTCTCATCCAGCATCCTCTCTGGCTTGAACTCGGCAGCATCATCACCGTAAACAGCCTTGTCCATGTGGACTATGTGAAGCAGGATTGCAATAGGAACATTCGCTGGTATGAGATATTTCCCACCAATGACCTCATCCTTGGGCGCGCTCAAGATAAAGCCGGGAGCAGTTGGCTGGAGGCGTAGAGTCTCTTTCAGAACTGCGTTGAGATATGGCAATTTCGAAAGGTGCTGAACTGTAATTGGCTCGCCTCCAATGACTTCATCAACCTCCTGGCGTGCCTTCTCCATCGTCCTAGGGTTCGCCAACAAGTAGTAGAAGGCAAATGACAAGAGCCCTGACGTAGTCTCGTGACCAGCGATCAGAAACGTGATCATATTGTCGATTATGGAGTCATCAGACAAGCCCTCGCCGGTCTTGGAATCACGGCCTTCCAATAGCGCTGCCAACAGATCGCGAGACTCGGGCTCCCTCTGGCCCTTCCGTTTCTGGATAATGTCTCGGCACAAGTTCCTCATATATGCTGTATCTTTCTCGTAGCGACGCCAGGACTTCTTTCGGAAAGAGTTGATGAATCCCGGCAATGTCGCTTGAACGCTTGCTTCTTTCAACGTTCTCACCATACTATCGATGAACGGATGCATGACTGCTCCGTTATGGAAACTGTTGAACCTGTAACCCATTGCACAAAGCGCAAGCGTGTCGAGGGTGAGCCGCGTGAAGTCAGCTGCAACGTCAATAACATACTCTTCTCCATATCGAGCCCTAATTCCTAGCTGTCAGCGCAAGTAATGCATTTTGAGTCGGGCCAAGGAAAGCCAACCATTTCAAACACAGCTGCTGGGCCAGATCTTTCATTTCTGGAAACATTTCACGGATTTTTATCGTCCCAAAAACAGGCATCAGAATTCGGTGAGCAAGTTCCCAATTGCGCTCGTCATTCCTCGCAGTGAACAAGCCATCGTGGACCACATGGCGCAGCTTTTCCAACTCCGCCGTCACCAATTTTTGGAATCTCGACTCATCGCAAACTTCATTCAAGAGCTCAATGCTTGACACGAATATGTTCAGCTCGCTTCCAATTGTGAGTTGACAGATCGGTCCCAATGGTTGGATCAACTCTATCAGTGAGGCCAGCGGCGATTCGAGATCGATTTGGTGTAGATTCCCCAGCACCGGGAGACCTTCATGACAAGCACATATCAGCACAATCTCCACACACAATTTGCGCTATTCGCAAGAGTATTTTGGCCATAGTCACCTTTGGGCTTTGGGATCTCGACATGCCTTGGGTCTTTCACACCCTTCATTTTGCGTTTGCTGTTGCGGCTCGGCGTTGGCTCCATTGCTTTGCCTGTGTTGCTTTCTGGCATGGCACCTCCATCTTGGCCTCTCAGCTTTGTCTTGAGTACTTTTATATATCCCATTTTTTGTTTGTTTGAATGAATGCTGTCATGGAAACGGAGCTGGATGGTTCTTCCGCCAACTCCGCGGCATCCTCACGGACAGTATAAATTGCAGGTCAGAGGTCAATCTGACCGCAATTGTGCCAAAACGAGCGTGTGTTATGTCCTAGAGACCCATTTTGTCGTCATCAGCACTTGTTTCAGCCACAAGGTTCATTGCTCTCATTGAAGGAGCGGTTAAAGCTTACGCCAACCACGCGATCGCACACGCGGCGCATCTGTCATTAGTGGAACCCGCGGATTCCGTTTAAACGAGCCAATCTAACGACAAAATTATCTGTTATGTGTAAGATAGCCAAGCAAATGCTGCAAGATAATGGATAACGGCGGCAAGATAAGGAGCAGACGTCATCTCGTCTCACTGTCCACTGAAATCGTATATCTGCTGCCTACGATGACCCCAGACCACACAAATCCTTCGAACAGCTCACTGTTCCGCACTCTATCCTTCACAAAACGGAACTATTCGCTACACCGCGCCCGCGGATACCGTCTACCGAAAGTTGGGCCACGCCCCTCGGATAGCGACATTACAATGTCATATTGAGCAAACGCACAACGTATGATGTTATTTTGACCATATTCGTATTCTGTGCATTGGCGGTAATGGATGTATTGGTATCATCAGATTTTGGCACAGAAGGCTTATCGTTCAATTGGAGATTGTTATTCGACTGTAATTCGAAATTAGAGCTGCCCTGCAGACGGTCAATATTACTGACCACAGTTCCCGCATTAGAGCCCTTGGCAAAGTGGTTCCGTGTGACATATTTTTCATGGTTGAAAGGGCTCTCGTTCGGTGAAATCTCTGCGTCTTACCTATACGAGCTCAGTGCCTTTTTTAAAGTTGAACGCCTCTCTTAGGTCTGATGTAATCTTTTCTCCAGTTGGTGGAACAAAGCACCCTAACCTTATATTAACCTCAATTACTTGTTCCAATGACTGCCAAATCAGCCCATCCCAAACGCTCCCATGCGATTACTTCCAATCTATTAATACTATTTGACTTATCATGCAAATACGTGGTATCAAGTGGAGGAACGGATAGCTTTGTGAGAACTCGCTCACCAAGAATGGGTAATTTTACTTCATGACACTCTTTGCTCGAGAAATCATTGTAGGCGGCATGGGAGACCAGGGTTATTTGTATTTTTATGTTCAATAATAGTAGTAAAACAAAAAGGGGGATCTTGATGAACAAAACACCACCAGCCGAATCAACACACGGAGGTTGCTTAATAGTGGCTTTCATCAATATGATCTCTGCACGTACCCTAGGGGAAATCCTGATTCTACAGACATTGATGTTTTCCCAAGAACCCTCTCAAGTCGGCTTTTTCCCGGGATAATTGAAGAAACTCTACAGATCTTCTTGATGTTATCACGAGATAAGTGGCTTAGAAAAGCATCAACGGGTCCCGTGTAATCGCACCCTGTGGTCCTGAGAGTATACTCAACGGTAACATTTCCAACAACTGATGCCCAGTGCTTAGAACTAAGTACGCACAATGTCTTTTCGCCCTTAGAACAACCACCGCAAAGTAGCCTGTGGTCTCAAAAGAAATTTCCACTGGTGGGACGGCCTCTTGGACGGAGATTTCGCGGTCAAAACTATGTCCCGTTCAATCGCCGTTTCATGCCCATCGCTGGAAAGCTGCTATATAAAAGCTTTGAGAATTACTCCCATCATTTATTATTAATGGTCAACATGATACTTTTTATTAGCACTGAGTCTCCACGAACATTCACCATGGTGCCAACCGTATTCTCGTTTCTACTCTTTATCATAGCACTTAGCCCCATTTCGATTGCAGAAACAGATCAGAAGCTGTTGGGACCATCCTTTGAACTCCCAACTCGTGTATCATCCAGCAAGGTAATTCGAGAAGCGGTTTTGAACATTAGAAACTCACTCAACCGCGCCATTCGCACTGGGGAGAGTCACTTTGGCCGGTTCAACAGCAGTACGACATCTTTTTCATTGACTGCTACCTCACAGTTAGAATCCACGCCGATAATTGACTTCCATCACACATCTGACTTCCTCAATGTTTCCGCCGGAAGTACATCAAAGGTGACAGGTGATACTGTCTATCGGATTGGCAGCGTGTCAAAGCTCTTCACTGTTTACTCCCTGCTTCTAAACAATGGCACCAATTACTGGAACCGCCCTGTCACACATTTTGTTCCAGAGCTTAGGCAATCTTCTCATCAACCTCTACATAAGTCATCAGTTGTCAACCGGGTCCAATGGGACCAGGTTACGATTGGTGCTCTAGCATCACAGCTGTCTGGCATTGGAAGGGACTGTATGCTTTCCTTATCGTTATCGTCAGAATTAATGTTAATAATGGGTCGAATTACAGATAACTCGGGAGATTTAAGCTCTCGGAATTTTCCTTGGACAGAGCTCGGACTGCCTGCTCTTCCCCCTCAAGATATTCCTTCCTGTGGCATCAACGACAACCAGCTACCCTGTTCTAGAAAAGGTGAGTATATATTAGAAAAGCCACCACTCATTTCCGGTCGTCAATGCTGAAAACACGATTCCAGACTACTTTCTAGGCTTAACCCAGAGGCATCCCGTTTTCCACCCATACTCAAACGCTTTGTACTCCAACATGGCTTACAGGATTCTCTCATACATACTGGAAGCTATTACAGGGAAGTCGTACGAGGATTTAGTCATGAAAGAGATTCTTGAACCTCTAGACATGAAGCACTCAAGTCCACTCCCGCCGACTGGTAAAGGAGTTGGTGTCATCCCTAATGGGGACGCGGGATGGAACCGCGAATATGGTGATGAGATTGCGTGAGTCCAAGCAGAGACCTGGGTCAACTTGGTTCATTAGCAGCTTCGATCCAATTACTGATATTTTATAATTTCGACAGTACTGGCGGCCTCCTTTCTTCAACAAATGACCTGACCAAGTTTGGGCGTGCCATATTTGCGAACAAGCAGCTATCTTCCATGGAGACCCTTCGCTGGATGAAGCCCAACTCGCTTACGTCTTCAACATCTCTTTTCGTAGGCGCGCCGTGGGAAATTGTGCGAACCCGGAGTGGCATCAAGACGGGCCATCTCATTGATCTCTATACCAAATCTGGTAGTGTTGGAGCTTATGAGTCTTTGTTTATTCTCATACCCGACTATCAAGTTACTCTGGCCGTCCTAGCCGCCGGCCCCGATGCCTCCGCAGCATTACGTGCTGTCACTGAGACTGCTATCCAAACGCTTCTTCCTTCGCTGGAAAAGGCTGCAAAAGCAGAGTCATGTAGCAAACTTTGTGGAGATTACGCGCCGGCGGGCGCCTCGAGGAATTCATCCCTTGTCATTACCATCGATGATGGGCCTGGCCTTTTGGTCAAAGAGTGGATTCACCAGGGTCACGACCTCATTGCCGCCGGGCAAACTTACGCGAACGCTACGCGCGGCGGTTATATCCAGGCCTTGAGATTGTTTCCTACAGGTCTGCGAACAAGGAGTCAGGCTGCGTATCGGGTGCTATTCGAGAGCATTCCATATCAATATGATCCATCAGTGTACCTTGTGTTTGATCCAAAAGCAGGGGTCTGGGGGAAGCTGGACCAGCTGATGTATGGAGGGATCGCGGTAGACGACTTTGTGTTTCACCTAAATAGCGGGGGAGATTCAGCTGCAGTCGAGCCGCGTGTGTTGAGGGAGGTCTACCAGAGATTGGAGAAGTCATACTAATGCTCAAGGGTTCGGCTCCATCAGACCATATAACAAACTTTGAAATTTAATTGCTTAGGCTTTAGCTTTGAAACCCAGAAATAGCCTTAAAACACAATAGTGTTGGAAGGCGTAGCATCCTGGTATAGGCAATCCCTGCCATCAAGTTGGATGCCATCAGTATACAAGTACACGTACATTTTTACAAGGGGCACCTGCGGGGCGGCAAACTGAGAATAGACAAACCCCAAATCTTATACGGAGTACTCCGTACTAGATGAGGAAAAATAAATTCACTGTGGTTTCATTCCATGAAGTGTTTTTTTTTTAATCAAACGCTATATATAGATGAGGCGCAAGGGACCACGATGTCAGTGCCCTAGCTACGCACGGAGTACTTCGTATCCAACAAACGATACATGTATCTTGCAGCGGCTCGGTTTTATTCTCCGTGATGGGGCCGCCGGGAGAAGGATCCTAGAACTCACTCAGAGCCCGAATTTGGAATTGTGCCTGTCTTTCGTACACTACTGTGAACCCTGATAGTGAAAAGAAGCAGGGCGAGTATCCCATCCAGTGTCCCATGGAACTAATATGGAATTACGCCCCCCCCCCCTTAGGTTCACATTAATTCTTACTTGTATGTACGAAGCTCTAGTATGATCTTGGCCAGGTGTGTGATTTATTCTCGACTCAAAGACGCCGCGTCTCCCTCAAAGAGACACGGCTCGAGACCTCGACGCTCGGACACGATGCCCGCCTTGCCTCATTACCAGGAGCAATTCAAGTTTCGGTGAAATCATATCATTAGTGGGGTTCTCAACGTGGGAGCCAAACATGAAGCCGCCCAATAATAGACCAATAATGGCTACATTAGGGCGGGAGTAGTGTGCGGGCGTATGCACCCTTTGCCGCGAGAGCCTGTCCAAATGAGAGACATTCGAGAGACATTCTGAGAGAAGGCCAGCCACCTCACTAGACACACTAAAGGGGTATGCAGTACGGAAATTGCTGGTGTCTGCTCCGTATACGGAGCACTAGTACTAGGAACGCGGGAGCTTGAACCGGCGGCTGAGTGCGTCCCCGGACGGATTCAAGCTGCAGCTGCAGGGGCTCTCCATGTCGTGAGGCTGGCTCCTCCGCGGGACACATTTTGTGTTCCTTTTTCGCTATATTTGCTTCATTATGTATGTGTATTTTTTCCTTTTTCTTTTGTCTTATCAGGCAAAAGGTTCCGCGCATTATGCATAGAGGTGCCCGTTCTCATCCAGCCAAATTTCCCTTCGCTTCTTTTTGTTTCTGGTTTATGCAGCTATAGAGGGGGACACGACTGCACCCAATAACAGGCTTTGTCCAGGCTGATAGTCACTCATTCCTACTTGCACATCACTTATCATAAAATCAGAGGCGTTGCGGACCCTGGCTGCAAATCATGTTAGGGATGACAGCAGAGTGTGAGACATCATCCGCTCTTGTGTTCTTGGCGCTTACTTGGCAATCCTTCGGGAGCGTGCGCAGTCTACCGCAAACCGGATGCACGCGACTCAGTAGACTCAAGTCATTGTTCAAAGTTAATCACACTTGAACTGTGTTTCCTAGATCGGGTAGCAAAAGATAGATCTGTTGCCGCCGATTTAAAGTTGCATTTCCACCCCAGACCTCTACTGGGCCCCTGGCAGCGACAGCGCTCCAATCGGAACACACTTATGTGCAATAATGAATTCCTTCGTCCGCATATACAAGTCCTTGGCGCATTGAACACATGTATCGGAGCCATGGTCCGAACCATCAAAAAAATCAAGTCTTAGATCCGAGAACAGGCATCCGTCTGCTTCCACACATTTCACTCTGCTACCAATCCAGAGGCTCCCCGGTTTCGATGTTCCCTCCCCCTTACATCCCCCTATGGGACCCTACCGGTGTGGCTTTTTTTTTCCTACTCTTCTTCCCATTCACTCTCAGCTCCCAGCCAGGTAACCTCAAGTCCTCATAGAAGACCCCAGCTCGTGAGACCTGTAACATGCAGGGAGGCTTCCAACCCAACCGGATAAGGTCCCGGACAGCCCCCAAAGCCCACTGTCATTTTGTGTGCTTGGAGGTTGCGATTTAATTGCTACAACTGTCAAAAACAAGGTAATATCTCTTCCGGTAGTTTTCGTCCTTGCTCTAGACCCAGTTATTCTGTGATCGACAAGCTCCCAGGTTGCCTACAGGGTGACACGATACATGGTATGGTATATGCTGGCTGATCCATCGGGGGCCAGGTTTGCGGCCTGTCTTGCGGCCAAACTGGGGCCTGTCTATTTCGCATTTCGTCGAATAATAGCCGCAAGATACTGTCAATGTCCTATTAGAATGCTTGTTTTCTCATCCAAAATGCGGTAACTCGTATTCAGGCCTTATGCAGGCGCTGGGTTAGCATCAACTGAACCGACTACCAAACAGCTCTAACAGCTGCAAAGATACAGGGAAAATCAGGCCGCATGCATGAAGAGCCACTTTCAGAAGCAAACTGAATTTAGCATCCTATTTTATCATGTAGCAGCCTCCCAATAGCTGTAATCCCTACTGGGGGTCTCCCCCTTCTCTTCTTTTTTGGCCATCAGCGCTACGTATTCACTCCCTATATGCTGCAGTTTAGAATGGTGTTCTGCAGTCTTGGACTTGGGACGAAATACCTATTCACCTACGCTGGCTGACCCATTGAACTGCCTGACAATCTCTCATTCGTCAGGAGTGAATGATTCGTGAACTTTCCCCAGGGTCCATTCATCTATTTAACCACTACACGCCCCCTACCTTTTACAATTTATTTAACTTCACATCAACGGCCTTCATACCTGTATTTATTCACTCCCTATCCCCCGCCCTTATTGCATCTAGACTACCCAACTAAATTCTTGCGTTTTCCTCTTCATTCACAGTTCTTCTTGCAAATACGCATCCTACACTGAAAAGGCTTCCTAGAGTCTATCAAAGTTCGACAGAGCAGGTTGCAGCTTACATGACACAGATATAGCTACTCTTCCACGGTACCACGAGATTCACATAATTCGCAGCAAAGGCCACCGGACAGCTTGATTCTCTGAAGCATCTGTTGTATCTTTCCTATTCTCAGCCTATTTTTCCTCCAGCGATATCTTTCCCCTCGATGCCATCTTTTGCCATGAGCACTCCAGGCTATACCGAATTCAAGGTGGGCAGCCTCGGCTTTGACGAAATCCCCAGATCTTTCTGCCTGTCGCACTCTCCCGAAAGTATCAAAACTGCAACCACGCCGGGTACACCAGACGATGTTCAAAGCGTCTTTGACGAGAACATCTCCGGCCCCCATGCCTCATCTGCTACCAGAGCTACTGCTGCACTCAGAGCATTCACCCATAGGCCTAACGACTCCATCTCATCTATTAGCGACTTTGCCACCGCCACAGGCGGCTCCAAACCGATCCTTGGCGGCGATATTCCACGTTTTACAGGAAACTTTGGTTTTGGCAATCAGACTTCTCAGATCTGGGCACCACCGTCAACACGCATCGATCGAGGCAATGCTGTCGACAGGCAAGGTGCGGCGCATTTGCGATGGGGTTCCTTGGACACCCATATGAATCGCCAGGAACCCTTCGCTGGCCATGAGAGCTCTATGTCTCGTTTGCCGCCGTTCATGGCTAATCAGAATCATCTTCCTACAACACTCAGCGGCCATGCCAACGCAGGTCAACTAAACAGAGCAGGAATTGCTACTGAGCAGCCGTTTGCCCGCCAACCATTCTCCCGACGAGAGCAATACCATCACAATGCAGAAGAACTCCCCGTTAGGCGACATGTATCTATCGCATCCATCAACAGCGACTCTTCTTTCGATCTTACGGAGCTCCACAACACCATGATCAGCTCTACCTATTCCGACTCCAATGACGAGCAGACGCTCGGAATCGATATTCTCCGTCTGTCCTCTCCAAGGATCCATCCTATCCGACAACCCATCCCCCCTCCTCTCTCCGTCCAAGTACCGCCTACCGGACAGCCTCATGGCTTCTTGCCCATGCAAGCCGTGATGCAACGAACTCCTCCTGGAGCCTTCGCCATTGAGGTCTCTGCGAGCGCTTCCAGTTCGTCCAAGTTCTCAGCCCGATACCACGGTATGCACACCGAGACCAACGCCAGTGCTGAACATCTCGCTCCGGAGCAAAACTGTGCTCTGTGGCTCACGAATCTCCCACCCGGAGTGTCTACCCATGAGCTTCTTACGGCGATCCGCAACGTTGGCCGTGTCTGGTGCAGCTATGTCAATTACCCTGACTATGTTACCCACCAAACTGCCGCTGCCAAGGTTGTATTCTTTACTCCCGAGGCAGCTCAACAGCTGCTCAGCGTCTCTTGGACCCGAGGCCTCTTCGTTGAGGGCTACCGCGTCAAAGTCTCCCACAACCGAATCAAATACGGCAGTCATGCTATTACTGGGAAAATGTCTCGCATCCTCATTATCACTGGTCACGCTGACTTTGTCAATGAGGCTAGCCTAACCAAGTTCTTCAAGGACCGCTTCATTTTCCAGGTAGATGAGGTAGTCGAGCTTATCAGGGCGGGAGAACGAGCCGTGGTAGAGTTCAAATTTGGGAGTTATCGCTGCCAATCACAAATGGGTAAGATGTCCTTGGAGAAGGATCGCCCCAATGGGTTCGAGAAGGTTGAGTTTGGAGATGATCCTTGTGAAGTTGGTGATACCATGTCGTCGTACGGAATCGCTGCGGAGAGAATTCAGGGCAGGGGTCTTTAAGTGAAAGACAGGATTGGCTCTTCGAGTATGAATGAGGGATTGCCAAGATGGATTTCGGAATAAAGGGCAATGAAATTCTATTTTAGCCTTATTTGCTTTCTCAAGGTAGGATTTTCTCGTGTTCCTATGTTTCATCGATAAATTAGTTGGATATTGATGGATGGTCTTACTCGACAGGTTTTCAGCGACCAGTTTGTGGCAACATATCAGGGAAGGAATTCGGAAGGTTTATTAGCTTGCTTGGACATTGTTTGGTAAACAAGTCGTCAGATTACATTACTCATTGTATGAAATTATTTGATGCGCAGATGTTGTTTTCCCCCTGTTACCGTCGTCCACCTAGGCTGCCCAACCATGAACCCCTCTTCGCTGCTCGTCTCCTCTCTGCCTCCTCTTGCCTATCCCTTTCCTGTTCCCTCTTAACCATATCAGCCTGTAATAGCATCACTTTTTCCTCTATCTGGCTCTCCGTCAGCCACCCTCTGCCTCCATCCGGCGCTGTGTCTTTGTCCTCCACACCGCTATATCTACCTTCATCGACTCCGAGTAGAACACTCAGCCCCTCTGACTTCTTCATCAGCCACTCGCCGTGTTTCAGTCCATCTCTCCAATGTGGTGGAAGGACTTTATAGCCCAAATATGCGCCAAGGAGGGCACCAGCAAAGCATGCATTTGTATCAGCATCTCCACCTCGCATAATAAGATCGGTGACGAGAGGTTCAAAGATGGCTTTTCGTGTAGGAAGATTGTTATCAGCCGCTGCAAGCTTTCTCATCGCCAGACGAAGAAGGTGGATACCGGAACCGAACGTTTTGTACGTATATCCAATCTTGTACATGTCATCGAGCTCGAGCTCAGTAAGATCGTTGACTTTGACATGCTTGTTGAGTTCCTTCAGGTCTAACTCAGGCTCGTCCTTACGACTAGTGTCTTTGTCGATTTGGTGCAGCCGGTAAGTAGAATACCACGCAATTCCCTTTCCAACGACATCATCAATATGCTCTTCCTTATATATCTCTTGCCGCACAAGTCCTCTGATCAGTGCTGTGCCGATAGCACATGAGATAATACATCTCGGGTCAACATGTGTAACGACGGAGTAATCCGCAGCAATCTGAAATGTTTCGTCCAGCGTCTTATGGATGCACATTAGGCCCAGTGGATGTGTTCTCATGATACTTCCATTGGGTGCAACCTTGCAATTGGTGTTCCGCCAGTGCTGTCTCGCGGTTCCCTCTGGATCGTCTAGGTATGTCTTACTCCTGACAATAGCACCAACAGTTCGACCCAACCCAAGCGGCAAGGTATCCAAAGCGCGAAGTCCCATTCTAACCCAGATGTGTAGGCGGGAAGCAAAGTCTTGCGGGTCCATCTCCTTGCCGTCCTTGTGCAGATATGATAGCAAGATGCACATTGCATGGTCTGTGTCGTCCGTCCATTCTCCAGGCACATTAGGATTGCGGTGTGTGTCTCGGCGAAAGGGAGTGGCCTCAGAGGGAGGACAGAGTGTGAACTTTTGGGACAGGTATGCAAGGCGAGCCATGTCTCCCGAGAGAAACTCAGTATATAATCCTATAGCGTCGCCCAAGGCCGATCCGAAGAGGCAGCCAACAATACGATCATGCATTGTCTCTTTAGCCAATGCTTCGAGGGCATGTTGAGGTAGCAATAACGCTGTCATTGTAAGAGCTATGTCAATCAGAATCGAGGGAGGTAGATTACAATGGTGATGATGATTATAATGATAGGTGGTCTCAGAGGTTTGTACTGAGTACACTTCTTAAATACAGTTGCACTGGCATCAGGTGCCCGTTCTAGAAGTTAGAGTCATGACGGGAGAGCCCAACCATTTTAGCACAGCCTCTTCAGCTGAGACACTAAGACGCCAACCATGCAATGCGACCTGCGGACATGGGGTTAGCCACCGAAATACGAGTAAGGTTAAAAATTAGGCAGATTTATTGAGAATTCGGTCAAGATATCGTGCGCCTATGGGGATAGCTACCGGTTACACGTATCCTTGCACCTGGTGCCTGGCTCGATGCAAGGTCTGCCTCCGAAGGGCCCACCTAAGAGCCAGGCAGCCAGGGGCTCGTAGATGGAGAGCTGGGATGCAATCTCATCCAGGATGTGAAAGCAAGTGTCGAATTCCCATTTTCTAGAATTAATTATCTGGATTTATCGCTACAGTAAGCATATAAGACGGGTTGGAAACCAGCCATGGAGCCGGTTTCTGGATATCGACGGCATCATCACCAAACAAAGAATATCAAGAACGAGATAAATCCAGCTTGCCTACTCAATTTCACCTTGCTCTCCCTCCAGGAAAATCTCATGCCCGCTACCATCGTGCATACCCAGCGCAGTTCCACAAGCCAAAGCCGACATAGCAGCAACTCCCCACCAGCCCCAGGCTACCATGCCGATATCTAGACCATAACCGTACCACCATCCTCCGACCACAGGTCCGACTGTGCGGAAGAGTGCAGAGACACTCTGCCCTAAGCCGTGAATAGTGCCCAGCACGCTAGGATGCGGGCTGCAATTATTGAGCAGAATGATGCTCGCTGGAAGAGTGAATGTACGTGCCATCACCTGAAGGAACAACACGATAATGATCCCCACCCAGATGAAACCTCCTGATGCTGGATCAGGAGGTGGTGACCAAGACGGCAGTATTGAGAGGTAGGGTGCGACAAAGTATGCAAGTGGAAAGAGAAAGAGAAACCACTGGAAAGATCTCATCGTGCCGAGGCGGGCCTGAATTGGAGGATACAAAGTGACCTGCAACAACATTCCCAATAAGCCAAGAAAAGATGTTGCAACACCAACAGTCGGTGCAGGCATGCCCAGTCCACCTGTGAATAGGAGAGGAAGGTCTCGACGCAGAGGTTCGGATTCCCCATAGTCTCTCGCCGCCGGAACGAGATACCGAGGAGTTGACAAGAACAACGACCACATATTGCCAAAGGCGCCGAGATGAAAGTCGTAAAAGGCGCCAGTTATTAATGTAAATAAAACGTTTCGTGTCCAAAGTCGGCGGAACGGGAGTCGACTTAGCGCGAGTGTGGGCTTCTGTTTTGGGATATGTTTGCCTTCGAAACTCTCCATGGGATGGTCCTCCCAGGTGGGAACATAAGCATAGTCGACAGACTGCTTGCCACTGAGTAAGGCGGCTTTAATTTGAGATCCTATATGGAGGCCAAGATCAAACTTGTGCTGCCGTACTCTTGATGTCTGCCTGAGTGTCAGCAAAAGGACCAAAATTCGACGCCGAGAGATCACGATGAAATCAATGGCTTACCTCCTCCAAAAAGAGAAAGATTATCAATGTTACAGTAGATAAGCTAGCAGCATTGACAAGGCTGGGTAAGGCGTATGGATAGTCACGAATCCACTGAAAGCCAAAGGCAGATTTTTCTCCAAACAGGCCTGGAAGCGCCTTGGTCGAATCGGCCAACATGCCTCCCATGACTGTTGCAAGTTATATTAGCAAACTTACAGTGCTCAGGAATCATTCACAAAGTTTAGTTCAGCTCACTTGGGCCCAAGATTCCAGCAACGTTGAAGCTCATGGGGAGGATTAGAAACGCTCGTGACTGGTATTTTTTTTCTCTAGTAATTTCGGCAATCATCGTGCGACTATTAACTCATCTTCCTTGTCAGTTAATTTTCTATTTTAGCTCCTCAATCATTTTCTGCAATACTCACATAATACCCACGGTTCCATTAATCGCACCGCCAAAAGCCCTCCAAAACGCCGCCCAGAAGAAAGTTGTCGCGAAGCCATAGCCCAAGCATGATATTGCCGTTCCAGAGAGTCCCACTACCAGCACCCATTTGCGACCACACCAGCTTGCATCAGCAGCTTTACCCCATAAAATAGCAGTCATCACCTGGGCACCAGTGAAACATCCCTGCAATATCCCTGCTTGCTGCGAAATCTGGGCATCTGAAAGAGAGTCGTCGAAAGTCTTCAGCTGATAGAAGACGTACGCTTGGAGAGAGGCGACTTGAAGGAAATCAACAAGTCGTGAAAGGAATAGAATGAGAAGTTGGTCCTTTCGAGGAAGAGACATCCACGTCACGGGGCCTGAAGTGGTTTTTGCTTGTGCCTTCTCCATCGGTGTCACTGGCGTCAGGGGCCGTTGCGACTCGAAATCGTAACTAGAGCGGCTATTGGCATCATCCACCTCGTCGAGGATGGAAATTGCCCCTCGTCCTAGCTGCTTCTTTGGAAGCCATGTTCCATCTGGCGTATCTAGAGTTTTCCGCGGTCGCAAGGGGTCCAACAATGCGCCCGAGGCAAAGTCATTGCTGGCGGACCTGGCGTGTGAAGACACCATGGTAAAGAGAATCAAACTAGTGTAAGAGAAAATAGGAACTATAAAACGAATGACGTAGTAAAACGCAGGATGGGAAAAAAAGGTATGTACGAGATTAAGAAAGAAACATTATAAATTAAAAAAGAGTGCGTCCAAGCTTCATAAACGAGGAGCCGTGGTGATAATGACAAGGAAATATGAAATGAGATCGCCCGGCCATGTATGGCAGCTGGTAAGCTATGATAACTCTGTATCGGGTCCGAAACGCTCCGACTTCCGCTCATCGTCTCGACATCGTCTATTTCGTTATTTCATTTTTCACTTCCCGCAGTTCTGGAAAGCCATTGCTCGCCACGTTAGCGCGGATGCAACGGCCGTGGGACGCGCAGCCTGCTGTGTGCGGGAATGATGCGGAAGATCATTCGCAACCGTATGGGTAATATGGGCACCTGGTACTCAGACAGAGGCGAGGCATGGCCATTCCGCTTTACCAATCAAAGGGAATGATGCAGCTATGATGGGTTAGGGAAGTCTTGGCATTTAAGCTTAGGAGGCTGAGACTCCGCTGGCCTGGTACAATGAGCGGTATTAATATCAGGGGAAATGGCGTGTGAGGTTTGTATCGAGATAGGGTGTGCCTGGAGTAGACCAGTGCCTATCGCTTGGTCTTCGGGCTGTCGGTAGAACTTCAGAAAGCCCCATTGTTTACATAATTGAGAGGGAATATTAAGTCTGGTGATGCCATGTAATCGACGTTGGCTTACAGTAATTTCGATAGACTAACATGGAGATGAAACAAGACTTATACCTTCGAGAAGCCAATTCAGTGAGAGGAGGAATCCAAAACTTCTCCTCGTCAATGGAATATCTCCCTTCTTGTCAATTGCTGGCTCAAAATGCCTGCCTTAGGGGTCGTAAAGGCGACGATCCGAAGCGCCATAGGTGTGCGTGACGTCAAAAAAGATATTACTTTATTCAGTGTTGCACATTTCGGGGAAATGATTATCAGGGGCGCCACGTGTGGATAAGAGTAGAACGCATTTGTTTAGTCAGGAGAACCGGAAATCGTCATTAATGAAGAAGAAAATGCTAGTAAATCTGTTAGCCAATCAGTCTTTAGTATGTCGTTCAAGATCTACCACGGCTTCTCGTATTCCATATACTCAGAAGACATATAGAGAGCCGTTAGCTGCATTCAGCCCAGCCTTCAAAGGAATCTCGCGAGCCCCATTAGCATTATTGCTGGTTCTTATTATTGTATGGTGTTTAAATGCATTGGCGACTATGGAACACTTTTATTAGGGGGATAGTGACGCAAGCAGGTAAACACATGCTTTATATCAACACACCAACACGCAACATTCAGCCTTTGTTAGCAGAACGACAAACACATACGGCTAAGGTACAATATTTGCAGTACAATCTAAATTTCTCCCCTATTTTGTGAAACAAAAGCCAAGATGAAATACCCATTCTGCCACGTAAGCTGCTGTGGTAGAAATGTCGATCTCGTTGGGCGATTATACAGTGTGGAACTCGGTGGCCGACGAGCCGATGGTGTCTCTCAGCGGTGGATCATTGTTATACAGTATAACGGTACTGCCGAAACTAGAGGCAATGGCGGCGGACTGTATTAAATATCAGTCTGACTTTTTAATGCGGTCCCTGACGATCCTTTTTGGGGGGCTTGACGATCAACGCCAATCTCTCTCCAAGAGAGCATTGGCGTTTATTTGCAGCAATTAACGTCGCATTCTTCTCTCTTGAAAAGGTCATACAAATTCATTTCTAAGAGTATTGCAATCTTCAAGCTACAGCGGGCAATTGAACATCCTAGAATCGAAAACAAGTGTCTTCCTATGGTCAAACAGATCTTACACAAATATTAGATGCGAAGAGACGGTTTGCCCACGCAGACAGTCCTTATTCTAAGAATTAGCTGCTGTCAATTTTTGGACTGCTCACGGCATCTCGAGGGGGATTTATTCATTATTATGGATCAGATGGTCCGCAAGGTGGGCATGAGGAGCCCCCAAACCAGGATCGCACACCCCTAGGTTGATGCTCTCCAAACTTTACAACACGGACAGAGACCCGGCCTGCCCCAGGATGTATTGTCACTATTGATTCACTGTTGGTCGTGCTAAACTTGGAAGGCAATGGCTCGAGATTGAGACGGATCTGCCGTGTGGAACCCTGTAGTGGCCCTCATTCGCACTTCTTACATGTATATAGGCAGTGGTGCGGCTTCATCTGCCCAACTGGGAAGATCGCAGCCTGCCACAATGCCTCATATGTATCCACACCCGGGTCAATTAATCCTATAATATCGACCCGACTGCAATGCTTCATCAAGAGTCCCCCTAGTAGTTGGATCTGCAAGTGGTAATACCCATTTGTCTGTGGGATAGCCTATGGGTTTCCTTATTTGATATAGACTCGTCTTTCTGGTGGTTTATATAGACCCTTTGCTCGATCGATGTTGAGACTGAAATTGCTCTATCTTTTAATATTGAGCAGAGATCTTCGGCTCTCGCTCTTCAAGCATTTACCTTCCTTCTGTCATTCATTAGGTATTCAAGAAAAATTCATATTTGTAATATCTCGTTTTTTTTTTTTTTTTTTTTACATACATAATATTTCCATCGAGAATTTTATGTCGTGTACGAGTATCAAAATGGCACATTCTTCCAAATACGCTCCTCGGCCCCGAACCGACATCTTCACCGGCGACACTGATATCAACCGTCGCAAGCTCGGCCGCGTGGTGCCCATGAAGGTCCTTATTCTAGGTTTAGGACGCACCGGTACTGCCTGTATGTCTATTTCCATTTAATTCAGTGGCCTTATCCTTCAGTCTCTATGACAAACAATAATGCTGAAGCTGTAATCTGTATCTCTAACCTCAATCAGCCATGCGAGCGGCGATGAAACAACTCGGCTACGTGGATACATACCACATGATGAACTGTTCCATCGAAAACCCTCCCGATGCTCTCATGTGGATGGACGCTCTCTGCGCCAAATACGACAAGCAAGGCAAGCCCTTTGCCCGCGAGGACTGGGATCAGCTTCTTGGCAATTCTCAGGCCGTATGCGACTGGCCGGCCATCGCTTTTGCTAAGGAGCTCATCGAGGCTTATCCAGAGGCCAAGGTCGTTTTGACCAATCGTGATGTGGATTCCTGGCATGCCTCCACCATGAAAACAGTTTACTGGCGTGTTACGGACGGAGAGCTGCGCTGGCTCTCCAATTTCGACTGGGCAGCGAGCATGTACTATCCCATGTTGAAGAAGTTTTTCGATACCTTCTTCGAAGGCGATTTTCCAAAACGTGGCAAAGACGTCTTCCGAAAGCATTATGCAGAGGTCCGAAGCCTAGTTCCCAAGGATCGTCTGCTGGAGTATAAAGTCACCGATGGATGGGGACCTCTTTGCGAGTTCCTGGGTGAGCCCATCCCTAAGGAATGCCCGTTCCCCAATGTCAACGACAACTCAGATTTTGTGACCCGATCTCGGCGTCGCAACCGCAACCAGATGAAGAATGTCGCTTTCCGATACTTTGTCAATATTATCATCTCCATAATCTCCTTCATCACATTGTATCGATTGGCCATGGCGCTAGGGTTTCTTTGAAACAAGAATGTTGAGAAGCTATATAACATTTCATTATGTGAATTCGGGCTGCGTTGTATTTTCTGAAAGGCTTTTAGGTACATTCACTTGGTTCAAGATACCATAAACATTTGCCATAGCCATACATACTGTTGGTCTTGTAATATACCTGTGGCTTCAAAGGAGTTCGGAGGTCATCCTATACCTATTCTTTAGAATGATCCTGTCAATTTATATGCTACACCCTCTACATATAAGAAAACACTCATAGCACTTGTTTAAAAGACTGTGAAGACGATAATACGATGTGTGCAAGTTGGCAAATTATTGTCGACTAGATTCATAATATTTGTAATCTCTTTTCTCACTCTTAGATATTGTGTGGATAGATTTGCGTATAGATTCGTTGGTAGAATGACACCAAAATTTCTTTCTCGCGCTGGAGACAACAGCAAGCAACTTCAAAAACTTATAGGATAAAGATCTAATCTGGTGCGCGACTTGGGTCGGGGTTGATTGTAGTGATATAAACCAGATAGTATTCTACTCTGTTGGACTGTGCCAGTGCATTTATAATGTCAAACCTCAAAAACGTATCGATAATCCACTACAGGTAATTGAATCTAAGCGTGTATCATTAACCCAACCGTATCATACAATAGTTCGCTACCTCAATGTAGGCCTCATCTATCTACCGCTTCGTCTAGATCTTCTTTTTATGGTTCATCCACCATTCCTACACCTTCAAGTAAAACCTATGTTAAGTATAAAATATATATATATATATATATATATATTTGAGGTGAAAATATCAGACGAGCTCAGGTTACTTGGCCATGGCCTTTTCCTGAATGGACATATAATTTATGAGAGAGATAACACACATTCGCAAGGCCCATGTGACATGAAACATGAACAGGGAACGCAGTGAGCAGGATTCTATGCCACTTTCCACTGGGTTTGTTAATTAAAGGTTGGGCTACACAGAGGAACTGGAGAGCATCGTCAAACCCCATGAAGGCAGTTCTAAGGTGCTTCTCACTGCACTTGTTCTCAGGTGTTATGACTCAAGTTGTGAGTGCTGTGATGGAATTGCTCGATGAGGAAGCTATGGAAGACCCGCCCTATGGCTAGGGATATTGATCGTATTGTCCCACTTCGTATATGGAAGGAGTTTTCCTAGGTAAGTAATGGAAGGTATAAGAGCTATTATCGTCTTACTGAACAAGATACGTGTGATGCCACATCTTTTTTCACATTTGCACTACTATCTCGTCACATCTTGTCATATCTCATATGATCAATCCTTGACTGTTTTGCAACAGCTCTCATCTTCGGCATGCTGCGGCTTTGATGAACGGCAGAGATATCTTGAGAAATTTTGCTTACACGTGAACAAGCCAGCGACCCCCCGCGTCGTATGACTTCCCCTTCGGATGATTTCTCCTTCGGAACGAGCCTAGTCCCGAGATCTGATAAAAATTTTGCAGGGCTTGCCATCATACGATGAGGTCTAAGGCACTCAGCGGGAGTAAAGGGACCGGTATGTGCCGGGCCTGTACGGAGTAGGGGTTGTGCCAGATCACCTCACTCATCATGCGATCTTATTACCAGGATGAGGCGCAATGTAACAGCATATCCCGGAACCGGCCGGCATTGCCATTTTGCCTAGCTCAGGTATATGCCTAGCTAGAGTAGAGGTTTCAATTAATTAATGCGGGATTCCCCGTGGGAAAGAATTCTCACGTGAAAGTCCTCTCTTACAATGTGGGTATCACTTCATCCTCATTCCCATGCTTAGCGGAGGTGGCAATTGCTAGTTAATCATTGGTTTTACATAGTCCTTGTGGCTACTAACATTTGCCCGCAGCTCATGAATGAGTTGCGCGCATGGCGATGACATTGCAGCCGAGATAGCTGAGGACAGCCCATTGCCAAGCCGCGGGCACCTTCAACCAGCGCCTCAGATGATCTGGCATCATGCCATTTCCAAGAATCTTGAATTGACACTGGACTGTCTGCAGTGACAACGCTCTAAGCGCCAAACCAGTATTGACACATGGAGCCTATAGAGCTGATGGAAAGGCTATTGGACCATCACCAGTTATACACCAAGCTATTGAAGGATGCTAAAGTAGTATCGACAGCCACTCGCTTCGCGAGTTCCGTATCAATAATCACGTATGTCTCATGGGTTAGAGCCGAATCTCCTGAGCTGTGGTTTCATACCATGTATGAGGATTAGTCTATGCTTCATGATGGGCATCTTGTTAATTATACCAAAAAAAAACGCAAGAATTAGCCCGATTTTCGAAACTGCCGGCATCTACGAAGCACAGCACTTGTGCTTTATCCCTAAACGAGAAGAGAATCCGAAGCTAATCGCAAATCTACGTAACTTCTTGTAAAAGAAAACATGTCTGCCCGGCCTGAAGCTGTCGGCATTGAGGCATGAATTCCCGGTCAACTCGCAGCTTAGAATACGGGTGCAACAAACTGCTATATGATGGTTTCACTATTATGGCCCTGTCGATGGGTTAATATGTCTTCGATATGCTACGTCACACTTTTAACTTGTGGGTGAAGTTTCATACTAGCCCCCCATACGTGTTTTATCCATGTATCACCGTCCAGATAAGAGTTTTACCGTACATATCACTTTACGAATGTGCTTGAATCGTCACGGTGTAATAAGATAAGCGAACTTCCCCCGGCCAAGCACAAAACCCCACAAGGTTTGAAGTATAGTAAGGGTTCAAACCATGCAGCCTTTCTTTTTTTTTTCCCCTTTCAAAAAACCTCGGTTGGCAAGCCCAGCTCCAAGACCTACATAGTATGGAGCAACAGTAAGCTGAAGGCATACCCGTCGTTAGGGTCAGCCTTGGTGACAGTTCGTTCGAGTTGCCACAGCACAATAACTAGTTTTCACACAGCACCATAGCTCTGAACGTCTAACGCCTCTAATCAGGAACTAGTGTCCTTAAAAACAAAGCATTGATAGCCATTTTCCATCCCCAATCGTGATCTGCTATCTACCCCGCCGCCATCACATCCCCCAGGCCTGGAGCTTTTACTTCCGTGGCGCTCAAGTTTGCCACTGTCCTGGGAAGCATACTGCCACCACATTGAAATTCGGTATCACCAGAGAGCTGATCCATGAACACATTGAGCAAATTGGGTTTAACGGGAGGAAGCTCAGACCATCTCTTTATTGAATGAGGAGAGCTTTCCACAGCCCTAGAGGGCTGATCAGGCGGTGGCTTCACTTGACCGATTCGTACCATCATACAGCTCTTGCTAGGCGATCAATTCTCGGGGAACTGAAACCGTATGGACACTAAAAGCTCTAGTTAGCTAACTTATTGACCACGAGTACCCTTTTTGAGTATTCACCGTAGTTTAAGTGGTGTAGGGTAAAACACCATCACCAACTAGATACTCTAGGGTAAGCCGTTACTTGTAAATGGCGTCATGTGGATTCTCGAATTTCATTTCAGCTTCCATGTCAGCAGTCTGTTTGGTATTACCCGAAAGTTAAATCTAGGTAGCGCTTAAGAAACGAACAAGTAAGACTAGTCCGGTCAACTGGTTGCTCACGGCATTGCTCTGTCAGCTCCAACCCCGTTGCTTTGTAGTAGAATCATTTGGCGGCTCAAGAGCACCCAAAACAGAGCAGTACTTTGAAGCACTCCGTTACCTATTCACAAAGCAAGCATACCGACGTCATGTCTTCCAAACCGCCACAAGCCAAGATGAAAAGTAATTTTTTTTTCCCCCTTCTTTGTTTACACATCTCTCTTTTCATGCAATGCTCAGGCTCCATCCGGCCCGATAGAAAATACCAAGAACATTCCGAAGCTCCAGTCTAGATGCCATCGGATTCTCCGGCCCCACATTCCCGGGCTCCGCCGGCCGTGTTCGTGTTCCAAGACGGGCAATAGTTGGGGCTAGGGAGGAGCGCAGAGCGCGGCAAAGCCATGTCAAGTAAGCAAGGGCAATAGCAAGTCATCCACAGCTCGGGAGAAGAAAAACACAGCGCCAAAAAAAGAAGAGAAGGGGAAAATTTCGCTAGGTCATGCACACTCGAAACAATGGGCAGCTGAGCTATCGACAGGGCGGATGCACTAAGGCAGCTAGTGGAAACTGTGATTTCTGTCCTGCAACTAGCGGCCGCAATGGAGTTGTAGTAAAACGGCATTACCGGTGCAGCTCAGGAAGAGGATGACACTGTCACAAAGAAGTCGTAAGCAGTCTAAATCCAGAGCGCTTGCTGGTGCTGCTCTTGCTACAACACTGTTGTTGATTGTGGCCCCGCGAGATCCCCGATGTGAGTGGCGTACCTTGGATGACTTGCAGGCAGCCGCGGGGACTAGTATGCAAGAGCCTCCTCATCCATATTGCTTTTTCGCCTCCTGGCGTTTCTGCAGGCGCTGGTGACCTGTTTACCGTTGGACACTCAATATTGCTGCTTTGGCTTCATTGGATGCGGGTGCCTAGCTTTGGTTCTGCAGTGCCGCCATGTGGTTGTCTCACTAAACTGGAGGCGAGCTCTTGGTAGCGACATGGAGGCAAAATGAAAAATTGGTTCGAGGGCATGACCCTGCGCACATGTAGTGTGATAAAACTGGCAGCATGCAGGGTTGCTGCAGGTAGGGTAGTGGTAAAACTCTGCAGGTAGATTACAGGTTTTAATGAGCAAGACACTGCTGGCGGCTGGAGAGCTGCATCGTTGTGTGTAATGGTGGTGTTAGTCTACCCAGTTGGCCAAGGCGGACTCCTCACTCCGCATCGGCTCATCCGTTATCGAATCCCCTCGATCGGATGATTCGAATGGGGAAAAAAAGAAGATAAAAAAAAGGAAAACTTGTATCAGGTATGCGGATCATTGGTGCTAGGGGGGAGACCAGCTTCATCATTCACAACAAATGATTGTATTCGATCGGCAGTGTTTGAAGATCCATGCTCGCTGTTTCGCCTCAAGTAAACTACGTGCCCGCACAACAGCGGCACGATAAATGCAACATTGCGAGACAATCATCGCATAGCCAAATGCTGCTACGGGTATCTCCCCAGCTAGTTCAGGGCTAGCACAACGGCAGCAAGAAAAGCTGCTGACGGTGGTCAACTGGAAGCATGGGCTGAAGAGCTCCAGCCGCCGTCATTTCGTCCCGACACCTGGCGCTGGGATGGTGCATGGATGGCGTTGTTCAGCTGAGGGCCAGTTTGCCACGATACTTCAAAGCCACAATTCAAGAGATAGTGGTCGGCATCCCATTGGATCCCGAAGCCGCCCTCCGCGCCATCGAGTCGCCTTGTGTTGCTCCCGGTTTTACCAGATCCAATCATTCAATACTTGTTTGGCTCTAGGGCGTGTGGTGACAAGAGGCTGGAGCTCGAAGATTGTGTCCCCCCCCTTTTTTTCTTTTTGTTGATTCGGTCAGACAACTTGTGTCTCTCGATAGTTTTGGCCTGAGGCCAACGTCCCATCCTTTGGTCACATTAAATGTTGATGGATTCAGAGCCAGGGCTATGTCATAACTAAAAAGTCCTAAGCGGAATATGCTCCGTGGATCCAGGCGAAAAGGGCTGGTAGGCAATCTATTGAAGCACACACACATGCTCGTAATTTCGTTAGCACATGCATGGAGGACTGTTTCTTTCGTTGTAAATAGAAGCCGGACCAAACCTGGACCTGGGTGGATGGGCATGTGAGCCCGCAGTACGGAGTATCGTGGTAGAAGTCATGTAGGGTAAGTCGGCATGCAATTGCAGGCGAAACATGACTCCAAATGGGTCCGAGTACGCAGTAATACTTCAAGGCGTTATCCGTGCAGCGGTACTACCTACCGCCACAAAGCATTGGTCGTGGAATATGAAGAGCGTTATTGCATCTCGTAGTTGCAATACTAAGCGCCTACCTGTTTCACCCCATCAAAGCACAGGACGGCCACATACTCGTAGCCCTGCATATCCAACCTGCTCTCCCGATCGAAAAAATGATGAAACCATCGGCTATCAGTGCCATCAAAACACACACCCAAGTGACTGATCGCCGTGCGGATCGCAATGCAAGCAGCAACAAGCACAAAGGCCCGTGTTGCTGGCAAGGTGTTAGCTAGGCGAGCAGCAAAGCCGAGAGCCCGTGCTCACTCGTCCATGCAAGTAGACACACTGCTAACGTCAAGAGTGTCATGGCTGGTGGCACGGCAGGGCATGAGATCGGCGGATCCTAGTAGAGGACATCAAGTGAAAGGATTCACGCCGGTTGGGGCCCGAGTCAACAGGAGCACAGGCCACACAACAAGGACATACCCTTGCTTTGGGCCAGATCCAGGTCTCGCTTGGCGAGGGATCCAGGCAATGACCGGGATGAGGCTATACTGAAGTCGGCTAGATGCGGGCCATCCGTTGTGACATGGCAAGGAGCAGCGCAGAGGAAAAAAAAACCAAAAAAACTTGTCCAAGAGGCGCAGGGAGAGCATGTCCCAGAAAAAAAAAAGGGGACCGAGACGATGTTGATGCAAAAGATGCAGAACAAACACGGCAGACCGCCTGTTTGCGCTGGCCCGTACTGGGTACCTCTGCCACGTGCGGATTACGGATTAGTCGCACGGATCACTGTCTGGACACGCAGCAGAGAGGCTGCGGCCGCAGACTGTGTACGTGGCCGAGCACGTGTACAAGTACCTGCTATCTCCCTGAGATGCGGGCCAATCACAGTGCCTGGATGGCCCGTCTTCGCCCATGGTTCTAGCGAGATCTAGACAAACTCTATCGAGTCACGACGACGTGTGCAAATATGAAGTTCTGATTATGCCCATCGAATGACTAACGACATGGCTCCCGCACCAAGGCATCACGGGGCCCTTCCATCTCCGAGACAGCGGCCACAGAGGGAAGAAGGCCGCGGAGGTTGAGGCCTGGCAGCGGAGATGGGGATGGATGCCGGACGCAGTGGCAGAGGGTCCCCCAGGAGGACTAGATCCCAAGACGACGAGAAGCAAACCCCCTTGCTTTTTTGCTACTATTACGACTGCGACAAAGCGTTGAATCATCGTGCCGTGGCCATTGGACGGACTTGGCCTGACGGACGAGCCACCAGTCAGTCGCCGCGGCCCTCCATCTCTGCCGCAATGCTGCACCAATCCTGCTTTTAGCAGCCCGTCCAGAGCTTGGAAGGCGTAGTGAATCTGCAGGCCAGCACCAACGGCGGCTGCCAAGTGCACCAGGTTGACTGCAATATCCCATCGGCGGGCACCGACTGTGCTTCGATTGGACGCCTCCTTCTTCAACCCCATACCATGTGCAAGTATGTACAGTACGGAGCACAGCAGGATGCACCGCAACGGGCCCGGAGGACAGCCTCACTGCTCGGCCCTGGGTGGGGCTTCTGCTCTCCCTTGGCCACTTGAGATTGCTCCAACGGAAACAAGGCTGGCGAAGCATTGCATAAGAGTTGTGTGGAGACCCTGTGGTGACAATGACGGGTGATTGGCTTGTGGCCGCTGCTCTCTTGCGTCTTCGAAGTGCCTGGCATCACGTCCCAATCAGACGACGACGCCACAACCGGATGCAAGCCTCCGCTTTTGGCCAACGCCCGTGTGGCCCATCATCGGCTGAGCAGTTGGCTCATCTCTGCTGCGGGCGATATTGGCCACGTTTACTCCGTGCTCACACGGGGCTCTTTGTTGATGTCGATATGTGGCCAGGGGTGTCTAGTACAGGACAGTACAGCACAGTAGGGTGGTGGACGAGTAAACGACGGGACTGTGGCGACACGGGAGCTGTGCCTGGTCACTGGACTCTACGTTCGAGTACACACTCTCAGGACTGCTGGCCACATCTCGTTGGCAGCAGGCGCATAGCAGCCTGTAATGCTGGTCCCCTTTGGCGCATATTTTTCCAACATCCACATCCAGCTGTGTCCACGTCCACTGGGGACCGCCAGCGCAGAGGGCCATTTGATGCCAACACCGACCGACTTGTCGACCACATGGCGCCTAATAATATTATTAGAAGCTGCATTGCATTCCTCGGATTTGCCATTGGCTGACTCTTGTTGTGTTTCTCGCTCTCATTTGGCCAGGCAAACGCTGCACAGGTTAATCCGAAAACCTCACACTCCTGAATCCTGTCTGACACCCATCCGGCGACAGATACTGTGCTGGGAAGGGCATTGCGGCACCGTGCCAGGGTATGAGCTTTGGGCCGGCATAACACTGAGCCACTCAGACCAGTCACGTAACAGCAGCGATCGCCATCCAGCTCCTGCATAACTCTAGGGCTGGTCTTTCATTGGCTTGCGGTGGCCATCAATATCACGACGGATGGAGAATGCATGCACAGCTGCATTACACGGCGGAGAAGACACAGTGCCAACTTTTTCTTACCGCACACCTACCCATCTTATCCTGTTTTCAATCTTGTTTTTTCCCCCCCTTGTCCTTGCTGCTCTTGTTGCAGGCGCTGCAATGCGGCTTTCCTACCCACTGAACTGACGCTCGCCCAATCTCTTACAACGGCTTGCTGCCAAGTTGAAATGGCTGCTTGCAGTCACCGATCTGCACAAGCAGCCGTCCCCGCTCAGTGAAGTGGTGCCAGGACACAACGAAATGGGCTACGCGATGTAGCTTCCGTGTCAGGATGACTTTTGACCAAGTAACCTACGAATAGCTAGACAGAGAGGGGGATAGGCGCGCATAGGCATAGGCATAGGCAGACAAGTAGGCACAGGCTCTGGCGGGCTGGCGGGCAGGCAGGCAGGCAGCATTGCTTCATGCATCTCGGTCTGGCTTGCTGCCTATTATCCACCGGACGCCCTGAAGAGGGTCAGCGTGTTTGTGCCGTCCTTTGCTGATAGGCACTAAGTGGGAGAAGAGGAGAGAGAGAGACCCAGCGAGTGTCTGCAATGAGTGAGCGCTCTGACTGTTGCGATTGCACAAGCAACCCAAGTTGGAGCGAGAGGAAGACCCAGCGCATTGTACAGACTACTCGCCAGAAACCAGCGACTAGCAGTTGCTGCGGAGTACTGGGCCATCACCCGTTTTCTTTCATAATTTGCCTCCGCCACGGAAACTTTGCTTGTGGCCTGACAAGAAGGACCAAAATTTCCGTCCCCATTCCAGTAGTTCACACTCTCGACAGCCTAGAAGCGTGGCCGGCGTGTGCGAGTCAAGCCTTTCCCTTTGACTTTTCTCGCAGACGGAAAGGTCATGCCAGTCACGCGGCGGCCGACCATGACGGTTTGCCTGGCAGTGAGTGAGAGTGGGTGGGAAGCAAGCCGGCCAGTCAAGTCGAGGAGGCCAAAGCAGCGCAAGTGCACGGCTTGATTGAATGAAAGGGTGTTGACCTGCTGTGGCCCGCCGCAGATCCGACATCCTCGCCCCATTACGGCGGTTCAACCTTTCACTGTGACACCGTCGAAGCCGACTGGATCGGGGGGGCTGGAATCGCCTAGGTGTTTCCTTTGGCCACCTTCATTGACGTTGTGGGTGGGACCAAAGGGTCGCTAGTGCAAGCCGAGCCAGAAGGGGGCGTGTGTGTGAGGGAGGGCGAGCAGCGGATGACACACAAGTCACAGCGAACCGCTTCATTTGGTGTGTCAGAGCATCCTCGCCTTCTCGTATATTGCTCAGCGTCGCGCCACGATCCCTGCTTCGCTAGTCCGGCGCCCACCAAGGCTGGCGATGAACCTTGCAGCGCTGGTTAAGAATAGCTGGCTCATTAGCCCCCCCCCTCCCCTGCCGACTAAGACAGCGCCCATGCCATTCATCTCTTCCCACTAGGACCGGGGTCTGATGAGCTTTCCAAGGTGGATCCGTTGGTGTGGATGCTCCACGCAATTCGCAAGCCCCCGAGAACGAAAGAGACGCCTGGGGTACGTATCTCCTGGGGTCTGAACGGTCGCCCGCCTCGCGCTCTACGGTCTAGTCAAGATCCACGCCGTGTCCCAAGGTCCGGCTTGATATCTACCTCTTGTTGCCCACTCTCGGCCGAGGGGTTCAATTACACGCATCACCACGTTCACGACATTCCTTCAACGTCCCATCTTCCTCTCTCCCAATTCAAGTTCTTTTTTCTGGATTCTAGGATTCCAGGTCGTCTCACTCCTCTTATACTATATCATATCACCAAACCGATACCGTCGACACCCCGAAGCCGTTGACAATTCAACGCCGTTCTTGACCCGTTCGTTCGGCCGTTCGAGAACTTTTATTTGCTTTTATGCGGCTGCTCCTGGTATCCCATTGGAACTTCGACCTGTGATTCTACCCCAAACTAGCGACAACCTCCAAAAAGGAAAATCCAATCAACTCACTCCATACCACAAGGATCCTTTTCTTTCTTTTTTTTTCTTTCTTCTCTTCTTTATCTAATATTCCCATCTCCATCTTCGGATCTGGTGCTTGACTTGAATCCTTGAGGACCACCGAACCGTTTGGAGAGCCCCCCCTACAAGTCGCTTAAGATGCAGCACCATGCCCCGTACGGATATCCCACTCCCCCGGCCTCTCCCGCGTACGACAACCCCAAGTGCAACGTCCAACAGCCCTTTGCGACACGCACTTTCCAGCCCCGATGTGTACCCCTTGCCCCAGAGCAGCGTTTAGGACGACTTCTCGAGGGTAAGCTTCAGCTCACTGATATCCTCGGTACCGGCGCATATGGTGTCGTCTACACTGCCTTGGATATCAACACTGGAGTTCGGTATGCGGTCAAGTGCCTGAGCAAGTACAATGCCGATGGAACACCACTGGAACGTCGCCAGATTGCCTACCAGCAGCGAGAGATTCGCCTGCACTACCACGCATCGGCACACCCAAACGTGGTGTCCATGTTGAAGATTGTGGACGACCCTGACTGCATCTATGTTATTCTAGAGTACTGCCCTGAGGGCGACCTGTTCTTGAATATCACTGAGCGCGGTCAGTATGTTGGTAAGGATGAGCTCTCGAAGAAGGTGTTCCTTCAGATTCTGGATGCCGTTGAGCACTGCCACAACCTGGGTATCTACCACCGGGATCTCAAGCCTGAGAACATTCTCGTCACCGACAATGGAGAGACTGTCAAGCTGGCCGACTTTGGACTGGCCACCAGCGAGGATCGCTCCGAGGACTACGGATGCGGCTCAACCTTTTACATGAGCCCAGGTAAATACCAACCTCCAAAGCGTTTGAAACCATATTGGCTAACAGAGACGTCTTCTGCAGAGTGTTTGGACCCTTCCGCGAGAAAACCCTACTACATGTGTGCCCCCAATGATGTCTGGAGTCTGGGAGTCATCCTGGTCAACCTCACTTGCGGACGCAACCCATGGAAGCAGGCTTCCTTCCAAGACTCCACCTATCGAGCATATGTTCGCTCACAGGATTTTCTCAAGACAATTCTTCCATTGACCGACGAGCTCAATGATATTTTGGGACGCATCTTCAACCCCAACCCCGAGCACCGGGTGACCCTCTCCGAGCTGCGGAACAGGATTATCGCCTGCTCCCAGTTCACCGTGCCAGCAGTGCCCACCATGACCCTGCCCACACCCACCACTACCCAAGACCAATACGTTTCCAACGAGGACGCCATAGTCGACGACTATGATTGCGACTCGCCTCTCTCGCCTGTTTCGACGTCGTCTAACGAGGGCTCACTTATCTCGAGTGTTTCAACCCTTGATGACCTCGACAACGATGAAGAGGATGAAGACTTTATGGCGGACCAGCATGACCTGCCTCAGGAATACATTCCTCAAACATACGAGCCAGAGGAGCTTGGTGAACAGCAGCCTGTGTATCACGGCCACGAGTTCGTCCCGCAGCAGTACACCGGCCCTGTTCCCGTGCCTCTCCATGCTCCTATCGTTCCTGTTCCTGTGGTCCCAGCTCAATTACCACACATGCCCTGCCAGCAGGTCCCCGTTCCTATTCAGGCACCTATTCCTGTGCAGCCTCCTTGTGCACCAAAGTCTTTCTTCCCTCTGTGGGAAGTCGTCAAATACGTTCAGCAGGTGCCAATGATGCAGCACCCTGTACCCTTCCACCAACAAGTCTCGTTCTTATCATCATTGCCTGGCTGCTATTAAAGACCAAGACTTGCGGGTTATCACGACTGTGTAATACGTTTCTGAACCTCGTTATTGACTTTCGAGAAACCCTTGGCTTCACTGAACATAATGTTACCGCTACTTTTTACGCCGGCCTCACAAAACCAAGGCTCGAAGCCAAAGTGCCGAACTCACATAACTTTTTTTTTTTTAATGCTGCGCGCATCCGGACCAAAAAAGGAGAAGGGGCGTCTGGATAAAATTTAAGCGACGAAAATTTGGACACCTTATTTTGAGGTGTCAAAAGCCTAATATTCGATTCACCAACTTGTATCTATCAAACGATTTTTAACTATTCGCCTTGGCCGCACCGCACTGGTTGTTTTCCTTTCTAGCGAGGAGTTGCTATTTTTTTTATTACTTTTATCTAAAGGCTAAGGAGTTTGGGAAGCGTGTCCTTTGTATCAGAGGCATCAGTACCGGCGCAAAGAAATCTCAATGGGAGAAAGAAGGCATACATTGCAATTTTTATTTTGTTTTTGGGAGAATGAAAGACGGGGAGTTATTTGCACAATTTTGATGGAAATGAGATGGAAACGACACAACTTGACGAAAAAAAAAAACTGATTAATGGGAAGGCTTCGTTATCGGAGCCTGATCTCTGCATTCATTCGTTACTGGACGGCAAAAAGACGATTCCGGTTTACTTTTTTTCTTTTTTCGCTTACGATGGATATGGAACTTGTATGGACAAATGTGTAAGACAATGGGCATTTGGCTACTGATTTTGGTGTTCTGTTTGTGAGAGATCACACAAAGATAGAAGATTTTTGGGCTCGTTAGCCCTCGCGGACCTGCTCAAATTGCTGCCGCACACGTTTTAACTAAGAAGAGAAAGAGGCTTGTTAATAGTCAAGCCGTATCAAACCAAATATACGTTTATCAGACACCATATAGCATGATTCTTTACTTGATCTTCATTTTGTGACCTTTGACTGTTGTACATTTTGGAGGACCCCCCAGATGCACCCTTACTCTACGTTGACCGGCCATGGTCATGGGGCTAACCAGTGCTTGAAACTGTATACTGGACCCAAGTCTGATAAAGATAGCCATATCTTCCTTCGGTGACGTGAAGCATCGATGATGAAGCACTAAGGCTTACTACTTTCCCTTTGTTCAGCCGGGAAGATGGGCAGCCAAGTTACTACCTGACCAACTACTGCTACTAGTTACAAGCAATGGGTAGCATGTGGTCCCAAGGCCAGCGAGCCAGTTCATCCATCCCCTGAGCTAGTGGCCGCAGGTTCCGGGATCCAGTCACAGATTGACAAGATAGAAAGAACGCGCCATTTTTGGCGTAGGCAGGGGTGTGTGTGTGTGAGGAGCCAACACGCTCTTTAGTCAACTTTTCGCTACTTTCTTTTCTTGGTCTTGTCTCAGCGTGCCCATGAGATGGAATTAGTGGAGAAGGAGGAAGGGAAGAAAGAGGGGACTTTGATTCTAATCGTGGACTGCGTGGCGCCAGCCTATTTCTTTCCTTGACTGTCTTTTGGAAGAGATAGAAGAGCATGTGGATAGCGCTAAGCCGCGAAGCTACGATAAACGAATACTAGCGCGTCCATGATGTGGAGGCTTATGGGATTCTGGATGATGGTGCTGCGCTTTGTTGGAGAAAAAAAAAGGCGACATTATTAGCGCAGAATGGATGTGACCCTTCTGCTAGCACGGGATGGGCATTGCCACTAGTTAGTAGAGGAAGCAGTTAAAATGGAAAAGGTAAAAGCGAGCGGGTTCTAGTAAGGGTGGTTAGGTAGGAAAGGCAGAAATTGGCTTTTCGGTTCTTTCTGGCTCGATGTGACGCTGTGGGGGTGGGAGGAACCGATATGACAATCTGGATTGGGTGACGGATGGGCCAGACGGGATTGGTTTAGGAGGAGGGGGACGGCAAAGGCTAGGACCAATGACACCCTTGGAGGCATAGGGATGAGATGGGCTGCTATTACAAGTAGAGGGTGGGAGGAGATTGGGGGATGATGATGATGTGAGCAATGAGCCAATGGCTTTGGATAGGCGGCGATGCGTGTGGAGAAGCTGCAAAAATCAAAAAAAATTTACTACTGAGCAACTGATATCCGGGCAGTGTTGGGATGGATGGGCGAAAAGAGAGGGGGGGCGGGTTCGTTGTGCGTGTCTGACTGGAGCAACGGGGCCTAGATGGATGATTGTTTTGGGTATAGACAGTTGGGGAAGCTGCTTGATGCTTGATGAGGTGGTGTGGTGATGTGGTATTCTGTATGCACGGTGGGAGAAGCCATGCATACTTGGACGTGCAATGAACCACTTTTTCATACTATACTGGGCATTAGGTAGCAGCGGGCTTATTAGCGTCGATGCGGGAAGCGGATGGGATTGGCCAGGACTTGCAGAGCCGGAGATTGAAGCTGCTCGTAACGATGGGAAGAGGGAAGTGGGATGAGAAAAAAGGTGTGGCGAGGATCGTGCCTGGTTGGTAGACGAGGTTTGAGTTGCATGCATTAGGGCCGCTAGTCTTCCTGGCTGGCAGAGGGGGCGAATGGGCGGACTGGGCAGAGATTTGAGAAGCCCGTGAGGAGGTGGGAGCAGGACTTTGTGTGTGAGGCGGGAGACGGTGATTGGGGCGATTTGCAGCTCTGCCAAGGGTTGGGTTCACGGGGAGAAACTGGAGGGGAGGATGATGATTGCGAATACGTGTTAGTGGTGAGGAGGAGGATGGCCATGATGGCGGCGATGATGCTATCAGGGCTTCCCCCCCGGATAGGCGGGCGGATGCGGTCATGGTCCTCCGTGAGGCTGCTTTTGATCTGGTTGGCCGGGCAGACTTGAGACCGGAATCTAGCTGGAGGTGAGGCCCCGGGTTTGGGCCATCAGGATGCCGAAGGGTGAACTTTGATTTGATGGACGCAAGGCAGAGATGGAGTAGACCAAGACGGGACTCGTCCTCGGGAGCGGGTTATTGCCCAACGAGTTGGCGTCTCTTTCTTCAATACACGTAGCGTCGTGTCACCACAAGGCAGGGCAAGCAAAAGCAAGGAACATTTGACGCAGGCAGAGAGATGCAGGGAGCATCATCCTCCCGCGGTTGCAGTCATCGTCCTGGGGCTATGATGCTTGCCTGCCCTTTTGCTCCAGAGCATTGGATCAAGGCTGAAGAATCCGTCCCGGATCTCTCAACCGCCCTGGTCCTTGAGGGGAACCAACAGACGGAGCAAGGGCGTCATCAGACAGGAATAGCACAGTAATACTATCATGGCGAGCTTCTTAGTGGCTGAATGGGAAATAACGAGGCCATTGCGTGTTGTGTTAGGACGCAGGGCGAAGAAGGATTTTAGTGGCTGGGAGCTAGTAGGCATTGTTATTCTGGCTGCTGGAGTTGAGCCGGTACACTACCGGTCATCTTTCTTGGTTTGCTGATGCATGTTTACTATACATATGCATTCATAGCACAAATAAGGAAGCCGCTGCGAGAGGCGGAGAGAGAGGATTGAGGCTGTGGCTCATTCTTTTTCTGGGATCAAGGCTATGCTGAGCAGCGTTTTCCGTTTTCTCGATACGCATTGGGCCTTGTTACAGGGTAGAGAAGAGAGACTCCATGTATGTTTGATGTAAAGCAAAAGCCACAGCGAAAAAAAAAGAAACAAGAGTGGTTGGATGGGGCTTCCCTTGGCCGGTGTCATACAAGCTTGTATATGCAGAGTGTCAGCCGGGCTCTTTCCCGGTAGCGCCATCTCGCTCCTCTCACTCTACTTGTGCTAACCAATGCATGTCGGGCTACTAATAAGCCAATGTGCAAGACAAGTCGAAGGGAAGAAAGTCTTCAGAAACAAAATAAACAGCTACTAAGACAGATCCAAAGCGAAGAAGCGAACAGAACTACACCCCCCGTTGGGCGACGGAACCTCACGGGACCATGAGACACGGCAGCATGGGTGATGACTCTAGCAAGGTCTCTGTGCATTGGTCTGGCTGTTGACCGGGGGGAGAAATAATCTTTGTGGTTTTTGGCTCAAGAAATGACTGTTGGGCTTTCTTCTTTTTCCCGCTGTTGGTTAGCCCCCGGTCGTGCCTCATGGCAGCCTAGCAAAATACTAGAACAAAAGATAAAAAAGTCTAGCCAGCTAGCATGGGGTCAAGCTATTCCTGGGACCGTGAGAAAAAGGGCAATGTTCCATGTCACTGTCATCTGTAAGACGCCGTAGTAGAAGTGATGGGACGTCAGTGGTTTAATCACACCGCTTCTGCTGGGAGCTGAAAATACAAGCGGCCGGGATGATGCTAGTACTACTAGTAAAAGCACGGCCGTTGTTTATTCTTGGGCACCAGCTGAAGGGCCATAGAATGACTAACTGGTATGACCGGCTGGCTGACAATGACAATGCTAATACTACTAGTACTCCGTAGTAGTAGCAGTACTAATCCTAGCACCACGGGCAACAAGCGAGAGTGAGCTCTTACACCGAAAGCCGCGGGCGTGCCAGAGGTACTGAGTGAGGCTTTCTGGCTCTGGGGGCTCGTGATAGGCGGCTTGTGATGCTGTGGTCTGTTGTGGCTGTCTGCAGGATTCCTCAATTTCAATTCTGCATCCTTTCCTGCGGGCCTCGAGTCATTCCGTGCCCACATCCTTCGGGGGACTGGATTGTATGTTACCGAGCAGTATTTGCATGCTGTAGGTCTATGTAGTAGCATGATTATTATGCCGTTGCTCAAGAGACGAAGACGCGGCAGCAGCAGAAGCAGAAGCAGAGGCGGAAGCAAGCGGTACCACTCGCTCGACTCAAGCTCACGCGCCAGGCCATCATCTCTCATCCACCCCATCCCGTTCCGTCCTTGCATGAAATGCATGAATACAATGCGCTCTCTCTCCACTGTCGCCTCTCAGGCAACAAGTAAAAAAACACTCATCGCCTCCATTCGCTACGGCTCCAGGGGAGGGGGGGCAGCGCTGGCTTCTCTGCCAACGCCACGTATGCGCACCACCTGTAGCGCCACTATGCATGTCTCTCCAGAAGCAGGAGGCCCAAGGTAGCATTTACTACGACTAATATGGAGTAGCTGTGTGGCCATCTGCGAAGAGGCAAACGAATCGTGTGGCCGCGGAGCGCGTCGGTATCTACAGCACTGTGGTAGGCCTGCTAGCAGCAAGCGGCGTCATGTACAATGCATGCAGAGAACCTCCGCCATGTACGGAGAGGCTTCTGAATGTATGAATGAAGAAAAATAGACGAGGAGTAGAGGGAGGGTCAGGCGGCATTTGGGCTGCGCTACTGCTGTGACACGAAAGAGCACGCAGTCACATGCGGTGCTTACTGCTTGTGGGAAATAGTGGAGGTTGGGAAGAGACGGAAAGAAAGAAGATGCTATTTTGTGAGCTCTCATATTGGCTGTTGCTGTGGTGAGAGGAGGTTGGAGGGAAATGGTGAGAGTTGATACGTAGTCGAGAAGGCTCGCTTGGAGCCGTTTTGCTTGGGCTGCTGTGCATGCCAAGTTCGGGCGAGAATCTTTAGGTGTCTCTCATTCTTTTCATCATTGATTTATTTTTATTCCATTTTCTTTCCCGCCCAGGGCACTTATGAAGTTGATTGGATTGGGTATATGTCAGGGCCGAGACGGATGACTCTCACTTGCAGTATGGAGCATGAGGGTCATTTCTATCCTACATGATTTGCCATGGTGAAGCTCACGCTGCATTACGCGGTAAGAGTAGAGCAACTTTGTATGGAGACATCACGGAGGACTCCGTAGGCGGGTTCGGACGTCCAAATCCTTGCCTGGGGCCGGGCCAGACGACCCTTGCGTCGAAGCACGGCAGCATGCGGTCAGAAAGATCTCATAGCTACCCGTCGCTTATTCTGTTTCCCTTCTTTTTCACGCTGCAACCTGAGTCACTCAGCAGCAAGGAACGGGACGAGAACCATATGCAACTGCCGGGCTTCTCCACAACTGGTGGAAGGATATCGGCCTCAATGCTACATACTCCGAACTATGCCCAGAACTAGCAAGTAATGAGAAAGCCGCATTTTTTGAATGCTGACTGCTTTTGGAAGGCCGTATGTATACCGCGGAGATCGACGCGGCCACCGGCAGTTGTTGGGGGTGCTGTTTATTGGTAATGCACTTGGATTGAATTTTTGAATTTTCAGATGGACCGGGTCTTTGCGAGATGAAAGGGACGAAGCGATTTTAGTAAAGCGCTGCAATGACATAAGTCTAGATCATTTCATTTCGCCCCGTCGATGCGAGAGCCGGGACCAGCAGATTCGGTGATATATGCGCCATTGTATTCTGTAATACTCCGTAGATGTACTCCAGATTTGTCCGGGACTTGGGCACCACATTGTTTTTACTACGGCTTTGGGCTGCAAGAGATGGTACACGGATAGTGTAATGTACTGAGAAGCGGCGGATCATACTAGGCCGGCCATAGTGCGCCGAGTTTGCTCTGGCTCTCGGCATCTCAAACACGCCCTGCAATCTCGTTCCAACTCAGCCCAGTCCATCGGGCACGGAGGATTAGCGTCCCCCAAGGTGACGCCGGATTTCCAATGCGACTCGGCCGCTACCAAGGTTCAAGCCCGACCCGGTGCCATTGCGCTGGAATGGAGCTGAGAGAGCTAACGAGAACTGGTGATACTCAGCCAACAAGCCCGCCCCGTTGGTGATGGAGATGGTGATTGCTAACAAAAACAACTTCCACTTAGCTGGTATTGGCTTGGTCTGGAAGCCACCGTAATTCACCAGGAGAGCACCCACTTTTGTTCTTGTCTGTGGTGGCAGTGTGTCATACAAACAGGCGAAACACACAAGCCGGCTATCGCTCAAAGTTAAACTGCCTTGCCAAGCACGGGATGGCGTTTGACCTCCTGGCTCAATTGAGCCGGAGAGGTGAAATGAGGCCATTATCATTACTCGCCTCTATTCCCTTTTCTCCACGAGGCTTGGAAGTCTAATAGTGGCAAGGTTTGTATTAGGTTCGGTCACGGGGTTGGATGGAATAATAGGCCGATGAGGGTACTGCTCCGGGATGCGGGTTGGAATGCGGCGGCCGATCGGTACTGCCGGAAAGTGCGTGCAACTCCTTTCTCCTTGGAAAAAAAGAGCAACCAACTCGCAGTCCCGGGGCCATGGAATGTTGCAACTTGCCAGACCCGAGGAGATGGGGCCCTCGGGCGTACGAGCGAACGGAAAGGCGGGATTTAGTCGGTTGTTGGTGATGAGCAAGTTTGTAAGAGATCTCGGTGACGGAGACTTTTAGTTTCAAAGGGGAAGCCTCCTGTTTGGGCCCGAGACTAAGTCAATAATGGCTGCGAGACCTTGAAGGTACTCTGTCTGCAATTCAATAAGAGGTAGATACATGCTTTCCTTAGTAGTGGAAACTGCGAGATTACTGTGGGATTGTGTCCGTCGGAGAGAGGCCACAGGGCCGCCGATGGATGCTTCATGGTGGCAATGGAAACTCTAGGCCGAGGCTCAGAGATTCCACTCTAGCGTTCCAAATCACTCCCACACTCTATTGTCATCGGTCATCTACACATTAACACGCCGACACAACATCATGCATTTCATCAATAGGACGGCTCATCATGGACCAACGGACCCCGACGTCCTTTCCTCTCCCGCGTTGCCGGAGTAAACGGAGTAAGACTAACACCGTCACTAGATACAAAGGTTCAAAACGCACCCGTAGCTCGAAACTGAACCGCCGCTTCTATAGTAATACGTGATACTGGAATGACACTCCATGACATCCCGATTTGAAAGCAACCAAAAGATCTGTCACTGTAGTTCTTCTTTGGGGTTGAGCATTTCCTCATCACGGTAATTGCGGGACTTGCAAAGTTTGCCTCTTTGGGTTCCACGGCATCCGATGACGATAAGCCTTGATATGCTTAATCAGAGGGAATGCTACTTGTGTCACACCAGAAGAACTTTAGGAAATAGTCGAACCCTCCGATGTGACTGTGGGCGAAATGAAGCTAGACATCTAGGTCGTGGATTAGAAAGTACGAGGCCATGGCCCGCGTGCTGCTGAGGGCTCAGCGCGATGCTATTGCTATTGCCACAGCTCAACGCTAGGCTTTACGGGAATGTGATATTTTTGATGATTGATGATGACGAGGCGAGGGCATGTGATGGTTATGAAATTCTGTTGGTGTAGGAGCACGACATCTCAACGGCTCGGTTGCCTAGATGAGGCGAGAAAGTGTCGTGTGCAATGATTAATTCTCATGATGAAACACGTCGTCTTACATATCAGAGCTTCAACAGTGTGATGGGAAGGTTTGCTTAGTGGTTTCAGATTATGCGAGATTCCAGGCGTCGTAAACCTTAAAAATGATTACGAGAAAGTTCTATTTTTGTATGAAGCTTCCGGGGGCGTTGGCCATCGGAAGTTGTGATAGTTCGGCTCCGATAAGAGGACTCGGAGCGGAAGGCCGATGTGGGGCCGGGTCTTTGTCCGGATACTAGTCGTTGAGATGTAGGGCAATAGTGTTGAAGATTGGACTATCTGGAGACAATTGATGGCGAAAATGTTGCGACTGGATATTACTATGGCAGATATTTCATCACTGTGATATCAGCAAATAAGTAGTAGGTGTATGTAAGTTGGAGGATTTGCATGTTGGCAGTAGTCCTTTATTGTGTTATATACCACTTGTGACCATGCGAGATATATTTCTCACGACAATCTGGTTCTTTTTGGAATGCCTTGACTTCTATAGTACACTGCTATGAGAGATATATCCTTAGCAGTCCTGTATGATATGATCAATATATTTGCTGCCATAGCTGAAATTGTATAGAAGTTATATGATGAGCAAATTATCTATCTCGTCTTGGTCATGAAAATTTGTGATATCCGCAAGCCTACGCCAGACTCTTCACAAAGAAACAGCAGTCGTGCTTCACTCCGCTCGATGACTTTGCATAACCAGGGCAGATCCCCCATTCCGTCCATCCGGTCCTCAAGTAAAAGTCTCTCGCGGGCGTCTCCTTCGACGTATCAAGCAATAAGAGTTCCAACGCAAACTCCTCCCGCGCAACCCTCTCCACCTCGTCCATCATCCGCCGCCCCAGTCCATGCCGCCGATACTTAGGATGCACCATCAGCTTCCTGATCTCGCCTTTGAAAGCATGTGTCTCCTTGGGCATCCTTGCAAGCTGCACTGTGGCGATAACTTTGTCACTGCCGGGGGCTGTCGCTATGAGCAGCGTCGTTGTTGCACCGGGCCCCAGGACCGACGACAGGAGCTCAAGCCAGTAAGTGGCGGCCGTGTGATCGGATAGCGGTGCCAAGAAGCCGAGGGACGAAATATCAGGCTCATCATTGATACAATGCTGGAGGAGTTCCCGGAGTGAGCTGAGGTGCTTCTCCACAGCCGAAGCGTCTGTCACGGAGGACAAGACGAATGCAGAGTCCTTGTTGCTGCCCATGCTGGGTGCACGGCTGTTGATTGGACAATCGAGGATGATCTAGAATGTGATATTCTGATGCTGTTGGGAGTCAAAACAGAGTTCCAGCGAGAGAGAAGCACCGTGCTCGGCTCGATATGTGCGAGCCAACTTCCTGCGGCTGAACAAGTTTGTCAAAGGAATATTAGTTGGCCCGTGACTCATCCAAGGGTTGTCGGAGAACAGAGAAGACAAAGTCATTTAAGTCGAGTCATCAAGGGCGTCCATCTCCTTCACCGCGTCTCCATGTTTGATAACGAGCTGTGCCAATGTTTCATTATTAAATCGACGTTATCGTAACCCAGGACGAATCCTGGGAAAAAAGACTCATGGTCTACGATAAGCGCCCGGTCGCCGGCCCCGATCGACCGACCGGAAGGGCGTAGCTCGGACCATGTGGAGGCGGCTGGTCCCTAGACGGCATCAAAAACCGCAGGTATGCGGGGGCTGATATCTGTGTAATTGTTGAGTGTTTGCTACAACTGCATGCAGTGGCGCCATGAAATTAAGATTCAAGGGGGGGGGATATTTGAACACTGCAGTTGCATAATTGAATGGTTTCGTATAGATAGATACATATACATGTGAGAATATGAATGACACATGGATTGATGTGATATTCTCATAGGTAAACATACGCAATGAAAGGATCATCTGCTGTCAATGGGAGCAGTTGTAGTTCAACCTTCATCGCATCACTGCTAAAGTGGATCACCAAATTTCAACTCAATAGCTTTTTGCTTGAGAGAAGTAACGTCGCCAGGTCGCTTCTAGGCTGAAGCTATCGTGACGATAACCCTGCGAGCTGTGGTATTTTGGTCGTTGGCTCAGTAAATCACCCCTCGTCGTTATTACTGTCTCACATATGCATTGCAGCACCGCACTGGCCGTCGGTTACCCCAGAGCACCCCGATAGCGAGACGACTTGCCTAATCAGGTATTTCAATAGCTCTTCTGCGATGCATTGTTGGCTGAATCAACCGTGCTAAAAATCTGGACCTGCCGATCCTCTGCCTGGTGGGGAGAGTTACATATGGGTGGTGATATGAATGTAGGCATTGGTCTTTATGATAACGCTTTTACTAATACTAGCTACTAGAACTGTGTGTTGCTTCAAATATCTATTTCTTGATGGAGTGTAGGTACTCGGTGAGTTTGCAATCCATATTCGACATCCGACATGATCACAATTGGTCATATTTCGTACCTCACCATTCCCGGTTCATTTATCAAAAATGAAGACGACATTAGGGCTTTGATTCAGCAATAAACAGCCCAATAGAGAGCAGTCAGTGACAATGAAAACATAAGAACAAACGTCTTAAACCCAACAACAAAGTCCAATCTTCCCATGTTGGAACGGTATATCACAATCGTAGCGTCTGTGTTTGTTCACCGATCCAACAGCCAATTACCCCAGAAGTCCAAAAGTAATCACTCAGTGTGAAACAGTGTCTCATCCCCATTTTCTGGCTCCTGGAAATTACCCACAAACGCGTGTGTAAGTGCTAGGAACCTCTCTGGCTAAGCTCCAGTCACTCGTGACGACCAACAGTCGATACACCGCCGTCAACAGATCCAGACATCAGATCGAGACTCAACACACCGCCCAAGGCGCTGTTGGAGGCAAACACGAGAGAGAAAGTGACTAGACAGTCGACTATAAAGCATCCTTGAAATCCCACGAGAGCTTCTCTTTTCTGCTCATCAAGTTCTCGCACATCACCATCACAAGCATCACCACTGTTCACTCATTCCAACTTTCAAATTTCTAAACCACAATCTTCGCGTCCAAATCTCTGAAAATGGTTTCCTTCATTGCCACAGCACTCTCTGCCCTTTGCCTGGCCATCACCACCTCTGCTGCTCCCGCTGAAGCCGAGGCTCGCGCCGCCGCTGCCCACACCGGCTCAATCACCTGGTACAATCCCGGCCTCGGCGCCTGTGGTAAGTACAACAACGACGGTGAGCTCGTTGCTGCTGTCTCTCACTCTCTCTACGACCGCGAGCACCCCTGTGACCGCAAAATCCGCATCAACTACAAAGGCAGGTCCGTCGTCGTCAAGGTTGTCGACCGCTGCGACGGCTGCGCTGAGAACGACGTTGATCTCTCTCCTACAGCTTTCCGCAAGGTCATTGGCGAGCTTGGAATTGGTCGCGCCACTGCCACCTGGAACTGGGCTTAAACTATGTTGATTGCCAGTGCAATCGAGGTTTCCTTGTTGAGATGAGCTGATGTTTTTTTTTTTTTTGGGGGGGGGGGGGAGGAATGAAATAGGAAGAGTATGGCAAGGAAATCAGAGGCAGGATGTTAATGAGACCATAAGCTGAAATATATTGAGATGGCTTTGAAAGTAAATGACAAGAGTTTTACTCTGACATTATGTGTATAAATCTATCCACGGTCTTTCCTTTTGCTTCTCTCCAATTTGTAATGCTTCCTACTGCCCCCTTTTTACACGTGAAGGCGCGTTCCGTCATCCAAGTCTCACTACTCTGTGCTAAATTGCCCATTTATCCAGCAAATGCGGTGCCGTCACTCATATTATTCTTTCCCAAAGGCATGGGATTACTGTCGTCCAACACCTGGCGCTTCGGCCCGTCCACCCCGCCTCTAGGCGGCCCCAAGCCGGAAGAAGCCGAGACCGATGGCGTTTTCCTGCATTAAGGGACATTAATAGGGATACGTCTGAGTTCATTGTTGATAATTTTTACGACATTATTCTATTAGCAATTGGTAATACTCATGAGAATCCTGTCTTGCCTTATCGCTCACTATATACTCATCTGTTTTGAAATGGATTCGACCCCAACGATGGCGTTCTTGGCGATAACACAATTCATTCCTTGTATCCCTGGCTTCATATATTGTATGATTATAGAATTCCGATTATTGTCATCGCTTGGTTAGCATTACGTTGCTAAAATCCACCTCGTCACACTCTCGGATATGACTTTGCGAGTTCACCCTGTATTATAACGGATGCTCAGGCCTCTAGCAAGTTGTTTTCACATAGTAGGAAACTTGACTCGCCTATCGATATCAAGCACATCGTTTCCGCCCCTCCTATAGCAATAGTACAAGATATTGGTGGCGGGAGTCTGATATCCTTCTTGCTGTCGGCTATGGCTTAGAATGTACATACATAAGAGGCCTCATAACTGATTCACAGTCTCTGGACTTGTCACCGAATCCAAATACATACGTAAGCTACCAAGCCCGCCTTATTTGAAGTGCCAAGAATCACTTCCGGGCTTTCTTGGCTTTCATAGTTGCCGGATACAGGGCCGGGGAAGCCATCTGCACCAGGCTCCACTGCCTGTATGCAATCCTTTGGGCAGCATTCCCCAGTCTGCACTCCTTTCCCTTGCTCCCTAAATGGCCCGATATCTTTTGATCAGTCTAGCAACCCTTGTCCTCTTACACTTGGTCGATCAGTTTGCACATCCATAACGAGAGTGAAGCCAACCCCGCTGACCGCTGCCCCATCATTGCGGGACACCCGTCATTTGCGAGAACACGCGCCAATACTTGGGCACAAGAAGATCGATCGAATTTGTAAGAACTAGCGTCTTTGTTGGGCATCAAAACTCAAGTGGCAACGAAGATAGAGCTCAAGCTAGCTCCCCAAGCTCCCCCCTGCCTCCATCCGATTCTCCCGCTAAACAATATGATCAGCGCTGCTTTATGACATCAACCAAGTAAGCTTCCTGAAGCAATCAATGACGACAAATTATATCATTAAAGAACTCTGGTATATGCCTAAAGCATTGATGCCAAGTCGCATTCTCTAAGCGATCGGATTACAAACTACAAGTACCTAGTTATCTCTACACATACTCCCTCCTCAACACCATCTCAACTAGTGCTTTGTATATTGCACCGTCCCATACCATATCTCATGCCACATATACTCACACCACAATATCCGCACATGCCGGTTTCTTACAAGTTCGCCTCCCCGTCTCAAGCTTCAACAGCCAACAAGTACTGGGGTGCCACTTAGGACAACCCGTACCACCGGCTCACCCTCTTACACATCATCTCATCCATCATCTATTCTCGCCACGAATTCCATCCCATCTCTATTACACACTGTATCACACACCAGTTACCCAGTCGAAATGCGCTGAACCAGCATCACACACATCCCATTAATCCCTCATCATGACACAATATAGGTTAGACTGCGCTTCATCAGACAAGACTCTCATCGGAAATACCTCACATCGCACATACCCCGATCTTCAAACATTCTCAGCTCCATACTCCCCCTACCCCTCAGAAGGATATCCCGCCCGGCCACATTTCCTGTCGTACAACGACTAAGCAGTTGCCAAGGCATATATGGATTGTTCAACCTGACCCAATACAAGCGACTACTCGCATGCCACAAGGTTTGCCTAAAGAATGAAAGTATTCACCATCTTCCCTGAAGGCGGCAAAGTCGGCAACGTGTCATACCTTATATAGGAGGCTTATTCATGAGGCGTGTTGCACAAGCATAGCCTCACACACGTGCAGCACATGGCACCATGTCGGCTTTCAGGGAGCACGAGAGAATGTACTCTACATGTTGTGGCTTGCTTCTTTGCTACCATATCCAATTCTCACCACTTCTCATTGTAAAGATTACAGCATGATCTGTTTTAAGAAGTACATATAGTCTATAGAGTAATTACAAGTGAAAATTATACATGGCGGCTACGCACACTCAAAGAGGCATGTCTTAGATAACCACCAACCTTGTCAACAAGGTATAACTGATCCATCTATATATTCATGTGTTGAAAAACAAAACGGGCAAAGAAAAACACGCGCCTTCTTCAAGGGTGAAGCAAATGGGCTTCATATCGATGAGCAGTTGAAAGCGTGACCAGCATCTGTATGAATCCTCATCTTTTGTTCAACGCAAGTAAAGGTATCTTCTCATTGAGAAACGAAATCGCACACAACGCAGACGCGTAATCTGATCATTCTTAACGTCAGCGACAGAAACTATGAGAGCTCTCTACGGAGCAGCTCAACGGTATATGAAACTTACATTTATAACATGAGCCAAGCGTACTATATGAGAAGCCATCTATAAAGAAGCAAGGAATCTAAGCGATGAATAATGTGAAGAAAATCATAAACCACCCGTGTTCTTCAGCAACACCTATACCCGGTGACCCTACCGACGTGGTATTCCAGAGCGTGTGACGAAGAACGGGTGTTTGAGCGCGTCTGCTGGTTTCATTCTCTTGTCAGGATTCAAGGCCAGGCAATGATCCAACAAGTCGATGAAGTGGTTGAGCTCCCTGCTCTCCGCGTCGTTCATACCGCTCGAGGCAGCCAGGAGCCGTGTGCGAAGGTCTCGCGTCGGTTTGACGATGTTCAGTGTTCGCAGAGCCGTCTATATATAAATTGTACTTTATCAGCCATAGCTCTATTGGGATATGAAGGGGGAGAACCAAGTGGAAAGTTAGACTGCATGCCGGATATTATATTGCACGTACCTTGCCAAGCACCTTGTCGCGCTCAACGCTGACAAACTGTCCCTGATCGTCAAAATGGACAGCCGAAAGCTGACCACGTTTGTAGAGCTTCGGCGTTATTCGGCCACGTATCTCCATTATGGCCTTGAGCATCTGATTATTGCTGTCTCCTGTGAACAAAATCTTGCCCGTGTAGAGCTCGTACAGGGTGCAGCCTATGGACCACATATCCACCCCGTAGTCATACGGCATTCCTAGAATGATCTCGGGAGCTCTGTAGAAGCGGCTCACAAGATATGGCGTGATCTCCGTATGTGCGGTTGCGGCATCAGATCGGTCAATCGCCGTTCCTAGATCGCATATCTTGAGGACATTTCGAGTCTCGTTGACCTGCAATTTGTTAAAAGTCAGTAACGTAGACGGAAATAATCAAGAAGAGCCTACTTACCAAGATGTTGTCAGGCTTCAAATCAGCGTGGATGATGCTGCATTTACGCATGTGGGCCAGAGCGACAAAGATCTGGTATGCATACGCCTTTGTTGCTTTCAAATTGATGCCTACGTTATTACCAAACTTGCGCAAAACTTCACGCAGATTCATGCTCAGATTCTCAAAGGCCATACAAAGATGGCCTCGATGGTCAAAGGAACGTTCAAACTTGACAACGTGCCGTCGGTTTTCAGGATCCGCGTCGTTAAGCTTCTGAAGGATGGCAATTTCCGTATAACCTCCCTTGCGAAGGGCATCGTTGTTTCGCATCATCTTGATGGCGACAAGCTGCTTGGTAGTAATGTCAACCGCACGCGCAACTCCTGAGAACATACCCCTTCCGAGCGTAGCCTGGACTTGATAACGACCGTTGAGGACTTCACCAATACGGATCTTGTAATAGCCGTCCTTATCGTCGCCTTCGAGGATGCCTCCCTTGTCGACGCCTTCTACGGCCTCGTTTGCCTCGATAGGCGCTGCCGTATCGGCCACTTGGGCCTTGCTCGCGTACTTTTCCTCGTCGAAATCTTCTGCAAACATGTCGAAGTCGTCATCCTCGTCTCCTTCACCTGCGGATGGCTTTTGTGGCGGCGCATTGGACGTTTCTTTGACAGGGTTCTGCTCAACTGCCATAACAGGTTCGGGCTCACCGTGGATGACGACTTGTCCATGACGCAGCTCGTCTCTGCGTTCATCTTCCCTCATGTCGATGGTAGGATCATAATCAGCAGCGGAAGGGCCATCTTCATCGTTAGCTTTCACTGCTCCATGCGAATTCATGAGGTCTTTGCCGTCAAAGAGATCAATTCCTCCAGGAGAGGGCACATCATGAGACAAAGGCGATCGAGGGGACGCAAAATCTAACAAAGTTAGTCAATGTCAATAATAATTGGGATTCAGTATGAGGCTTACTTGATCGCGGAGACTGCGACATTTTGCTATCTGACCGCTGAGACACTTGCGGTGTGTCCGACTGGAAGGAAGCCGGCGACAATGCTTGGGCTTTGGAAGCGGCAGCTCCGACAGCATGAAGGAGGAGGGGTGTTGCAGAGCTGGATTTAGCCAACAGCTCCTCGCGTCTCTTGCGGCGGCGTTCGATCTCTGCTTCTTCATCAAATTCTTCAGGCTCTTCGTAGTCCACCTCGGGTTCGTCCGGCATCGGAACATCCCTACTCTTGTATCAGTTTATTCTCCCTTTTAATTTTTTTTCGATGTATAAGAAGAAAATGGCATTCGACCCACCTTGAGATGGTTGTAGCAGCAGAATTGCCGTTTTGAGTAGTATCCTTCTGAGATTTAGCATGACCTTTCAGTGCCTGGTTTTTATCTCCTACGGAGGCTTTCCTAGCTGCAAAATTGTTGCCCCGAGCGCTCACATCGGCATCGTCATATCGTAATTCCCTTGAATCATGTCGGTCAGAGCGGCCTTCCCGAACAAATCGATTGCCGACTCGTTTGTCTCCACGACGGTGTTGGTGAGGGGACGGGCTTCGAGGGCGAGGCGAACGTTCAGAATATCGATCTCGGTCGCGGTGGTATCGATCCCGTTCGCGACTTCGATCGCGCTCTCGGTCCCTACGACTGCGCCAGTCGTGGCCTTGGTTCGGAGTGCGCGATGCAGGGCGGTCGAGATCGTCATATGCGACGCGCGATCTTTTGTACTCATCCCTTCTGTAATCGTCGTAGGCGCCGCGTTCATGGCGAGAATCCTGATCTCGGGCTCTGGCAGGAGGGAAATGATCCCTATCGTCGCGCGACCGCTTGTATCCTCGCGGAGAGCGGCTTCGTCGAGACGAGTTGCTGTATCTGGATGTCGTATCGAAGTCGGGCGAGGAATGTCTATTTCGCTGTCTGTCTTGACGGTCAACACCGTTTCTCTCTGCGTGCGACAGTGAAGTTGCCTTCAAATCCCCAGCTCTCCCTTCAACAATTTCTCCCTCGTCGGAACTCGACGTCATTTTGATGCCTTGTTTCTTTTTTCACCGGACCACTTATAGGCTCCCTTTCAGTGCGCAACAAAGAAATGTGTCAGTAATGGATCAGGACAACAGACGTGTGGCAGGAAAAGAGTCCAACCAGGTCAACGTTTAGACTCGTCCAAGGACTAGGACACAGAATTGTGCCAGTACACGATGGTTCCGGAGTACTTTGCTAGGGCCTGAAGAATTTGAAAGAGCCAAATAAGAAGAAAGAGAAACTGAGAAGACACGAAAAAGGAGAAGTGCAGTGTCAGCTGGCTGATGGTGCGATAGCAAAGCGATGACAAGATGGTCTTGAGATGATGGCAAATGGGTTTCAGATAACTGACCGGTCCGGATCTTGGCTGAATGCAGCAGGGATTCTTCAGCGTAGCGCGATTAAGTAAGCAGCCTAATCCCTGCGAAAAAATCTCACCGCCCAATTTTTCTCCGACCTTTGGAGGCCTTTTTTTCTGGGGCCAAACGATCTGCCAGCTGCCGCCGACTCGTCGAACAATCACTCTCTTGGCTTCGGCTTCTCTGCAATCCGCCTCGCGTCTTCTGCTGTTGTTCCCTCTAACGAAAGCTCATCATGGGCGGTTCTAACCGAGAAGGTAATTTTTTTTTCTTATCCTGTTCTCTATATACCCCGCCAAACTACCCCTCCATAGATTCTAACGGTAGAGATTTCTAGGTGGCAAGGCCAAGCCTTTGAAGGCCCCGAAGAAGCAGAACAAGGACCTTGACGATGACGACTTGGCTTACCTTGAGAAGAAGAAGGCTGGTATGGCTCCACAATACTACCCGACTTCAAGAAAACACCTATATCTCGTGAGAGCGAACGACGAAGACTGACCCTACACAGATGAGAAGGCACGCAAGGAGATGGCCGCTAAAGCCGGTGGCAAGGGACCTCTGAATACTGGCGCTCAAGGCATTAAGAAGAGCGGCAAGAAATAGATTAAGAGCGACGAAACAAATATGTTATTGGGAATGTTATATGGGACTGCTACTCCATTTCTGCGATAATGCGGGAAGCAACATAGGGATGTCCCCAACCGTTGATTTCCGCAGCGGCGTCTGTTGGATCGCGCAGAAGGGCCATATCTGCTGCTCGCTGGGATACAATCTGTAGTCTCCACGGAGAATATTACTCGGCGTTGGGAAATATATACCATTTATACACCATTTGAGGATTCATGAGGATTCGGCCCATATATGCAGAGGTGCATAACACGTAACAACTCTGGTTGCAGTGTCGATATACCGAAGTGATATTATGTGAATGATAAATGGCCTCAAGAATGAAACATGTCTTTTCTTTATTTGTAATATTGAAGGCTATATGAGCAGTACCATGCCTACATAGCACCCAAGGTATATCTTGCTTAAGTGAGTGGTTGGGGCCGATTTTAAAGATCTTCAAAGAGGCTTCATAGAAGTACCACTTCTCAAGGAAACGGTTGACGGTTTCCACCCTCATATTAATTACGCAAATCCGTTCTCATTCGAGTGTACGAATACGGTCGCCCAAAGCCAGGGAAATCTCAAGCAAAAGATTCCCATCGCCTAGTGTGCGCGCTACTCGCTGTAGGCCTTTAAAAGCACCTGTCAGTTCAAGTCGCCGGCAGCGCCGAGGCCCCCAACCATTCCACCAAGGTCCACCAAAGCCCGAACGTCTTGAGTGAAATGCACATGAACCCCAACAACTGACAGACAGAATCTCTGCTCCATCTCCAGTTGCCAACAAGATGAAAAATGGCTCGCTTTATATAAAACGCATACTCTCATTTTAACGTTCAGCAATTTACTTTACCTCATTTTAAAGACAGAGGGGAAAAAAAGGAAAACATAGAAAAAGGCCAACCATGGCGAACAAAGGCGCCTCATCAGACGCCCTTCGCCAGCGCCGCCTCTCCGACAACATCCTCACAGCCGTCAAGCAAGTTGAGAAGAGGTTTGAGCAGAAACTCCTCCTGCTCTGGGATGATCTGCCCGCCTGGCGCCGCGACAACGCCTTCATCCGCTCCGGCTACCGGCCCATCCGCCCGTCGTATACGGAGTCCGCTCGGTCTCTCTTTTACCTCCACAATGAGTTTGTCAACATCTGGTCGCATCTTGCCGGCGCCATCATCGCTATTCTCACGGGCGTTTACTTGTATCTTGTGATCCATCCGCGCTATGAGACGGCCAATTCATCGGATGTGCTGGTCTTTGCGTGCTTCTTTGGGAGCGCAGTGGTGTGCTTGGGGATGAGCGCGACGTATCATGCCTTGGTGGACCATAGCCAGGAGGTTGCCAAGTGGGGGAACAAGCTTGATTACACGGGCATAGTAGCATTGATTGTGGGAAGCTATGTGCCGGCGCTGTATTATGGCTTCTTTTGCCATCCTGTCTTGATGACGGAGTATCTATACCTGGTGAGCAACCTCTCGTGTAATCGTCATCCCAGTACTTGTGTTCCTACGCTTGTAAGACGCCTCAGGGAATTTCTAACCAAGAGGCAATTATAGATATGTATTCTTGGTATTGGATGCGTCATCGTCTCTTGGGTCGACAAGTTTCGGTCGCCTGCTTGGAGGCCCTACCGTGCTTTAATGTTTGTTAGCCTGGGCCTCTCTGGCATCATCCCAATCGGCCACGGGCTCCTCAAGTTCGGCTATCAAACCCTCGAGGATAGAATGAGCCTCAGCTGGGTGGTTTTACACGGCCTCATGTACATATTTGGTGCATTCCTTTATGCGGTTTGTTCCCCATCACTTGCAACAATACACTGCTACAGTCTTTTTAACAACCTATTCACAGGCTCGCTGGCCAGAGAGAAGCTATCCAGGGGCATTTGACATCTGGGGCAGTTCCCATCAGATATTCCACATGTTTGTCCTCTTTGCAGCGGCAACCCATTTTTACGGCATGGCAAAGGCGTTTGATCATCACCACGCAGGCACAGGCTCACAGTGCTTATAGATGAAACCTAGTAGAGCGCATTGGTACTTCGTACATATATATATAGACAGGACATTATACTATATTTACAGTTGAAATTTCGCACAACGAATCATGTTGTTCCCTCAGGGTATTTCTCCAGTCCTAAATCAATTACTCTTACAAGGCCCGATCCCATGGCTACCGCTGCCCAGCAACCGTGATCTTGGTTCGGATTCCACTCAATGGCGGTGATTCTCGTCAGAGGCTCGTGTAGAGTAGCTCGAGACGGATCAGTCAAATCGCCGGCTTCATCGTCATCCTCCTCTCCCTCTCCTTCCTCCACACCCTCAGTCGGTTCTTTGGCTCGTAGTTTCTTGCCCTTTTTGGCGGCCGGTTTGGCCTCTGGCTTGGAGTTTCTATTCCTGTCTACTCCAAAGCCGTGCAAAATGCGGCAAACACCTCGAGCTGCCACTGGCGAATCGGGAGGGAAGAGATATCCCGGTCGATGTTCGTGCTGGAAAACGCGTATCTTGTCTGTTGATTCGTGACGGTTGCTGAAAATCTCCGTCTGTGAGTTGAGGCACCACAGAGAGCCGTCTGTTGCTCCAATAAGCAGAAAGGGGTGAAGCCGTCCAACGGCTAAGCATGTAAGGAAGCTATCTCCAGTGAATACTCTCCGGCACACGGGAAAATGTGCGTGATGTAGAAATCCAATAATCGTATTCAGCGCACTAGCGGAAGGATATATGGATAGGAAACCAAGAAGATGATCACTGTAGGCCAAGAGACCTGGCTGTGTATGTACCAAGGGCCTCTGAGCTTCGGTTGTTTCGTAGCTTGGGGCTTGGAGATCAATAACTCTGGCAGTGCCGCCTACGGGGATCGAAGCGATAATACTTGGCATGGCTGGGTATCCCGATACCATGTCGATGATGTCGTTGTGATGAACCGGGTGTCGAGACAAGAGGCATCGCGGATGGATCGACCACAGAGCAATGGAACCGTCAGAATAGCCGACAGCTATGCGATTGCAGTTAATCCACGCCATTGCAGTAGCTTTGATGCCATACTCGTCAAGTAAACTGAGTACCGCAAGTGGCTTCTCTAGCTTGTCTATTGTTTCATTAGTAAAAGAGGGAGAAGAAAGTGTGAATCGGCTTACAGTAGGCTCCCTCTTCTTCACTGTCGAGATCCCCGGCATCGGCGATATAGACGTTCCAATCGCCACAGAGGACGGCAAAATGATTGCACGATGGGCTCCATTTGACCCTCCTAACCCTCCCATAGTCCAAGCACAGTGTCTTGCGCAATATCGCGGGCTCTGCTGATGGTCGGGTGAACTCCTCATCTGTCTTGGTACTCCGAAACTCCCAAATTTGAATAATGCCTTGCTTCTGGAAATCGGGCTTCACAGACTCTTCCTCGTAATTATAGAAATCCTGATCAGCTTGGGGTGTAATAGCCAAAGCAAGCAATTGCTTAGGGTTCTTGTCTCGCCGGGGTACCCAGTCCATGCCCAAGACCAGGCCGCCAACATCCAGCATCCACCCACTCTGCACCTTGTCATCATCTTCATCGCTCTCAAAGGGTATATTACTCTGTGATAGAGGATAGCAGTATCCGGGCTCCATTGGTATCTCTTGTTGTGTTTCGTACGGCCCCGTCAAAACAGGCATGCTCAGCTGCGGGAATCGATACATCGCAGACTCCTCGAGGGATAATGCTGACCACGCATCGCTGGATGGTAGAGTCTTGCTCACTTGCGCGTACCATTGCTTGGCGAGACGAGCTTCTTTCTCGAGTCCGCCAGGAGTCCAAAAACCCTTGTCAGTCGGTTCGTCTTCGTCTTGCGGCACCTTTGGGGGGAATATTGTCCATCCGCTCCATCGCTCCAGCAACTTGTGAGCTGTGTCTATGCGCTCAGGCTGAGGCCCATACAGGGTTCTCACTAGAGCTTTGCCGCGCATTCCCCTCTCATAAGGCCCGACGTAGCCCTTGTGCTGACCTTCTGGGGGAATGAGTTCAATGTCTAGGTATCCCTTCACTGCCATTTCGCCCGGATCGGAGGGCTTAGAGGTCTTTACTTGTTTGGCGCGCTGGCGGGAAGGTCTCTCTGCTACATTGATGTCGCTTGCATTGTCATTCATCTGCACATCATCCTCATCCTCATCCTCGTCCTCCCCAGCGCTCCTCTCATCGGCGGCCGTCTCAAAGTTTTCATCATTATCATCTGTAGTTTTGCGACGCCTTTGATGCTGCTCTTCGTCTCCGGAGCTGAGGAAATCGTATTTGTCGATGGCGTAACTTTTTGTGCGGTTCGACCTTCTGGTTCTCATGGTGCGTCGCGAGTGGGAAAAAGTTAAGTTTTGAGTCTGAGAACCGCGACTTGGTGGGGCTTGAAAGAGCAAAAAGTATACTTACTTTAGTCACCAACTGGCATGGAAATGCCAGCCTTACATCCGGGAGGTTCCTGGTATAATTTGTAAAATACATTTAATTCAGCAATTAATAATTCGAGTTGAGCCATGTATGGTGTATCGTTGTATAAACTACCAATGCGTATCTTTAAGGGAACACCTCTAACTTTCAGCTTTTCTATACCAACACCAAGTGCCCAAGGTAATAGCACGATTATACTGTAACATCCCTTCAAGCGCAACATCATATGAGTTCCCACCTCATCCAAGCATCTGATACAAGCATATATGAGATCTGAGAGATATACTTTGGCGAAAGAAAATCTCATGGATGTCTTCATTATCACATTTTTTCGAATCAGAGTTGATGCAACGAATGTGTATGATGCTACCCTTGAGCAGAAGCTGAAGTAGCCGATAATTATCCGACCGTCATCATCGCCTCTATTCATGCTGGCCGTCTCCGATCAACCTACAACCACAATAGTATTTTGAGGCGCAGTCGCAGCATAATGAGTGAACAACTGAACACTCCACCAGAAGGCCCGGGCCACAAAAGGAATAAATCGTCTATTACTCGAGGTATGTGACCTATGATTGCAGACCTGAAGTCGAATCCATGAATCCCCAATATTAGCCCCTCCATCAATGCTGCCGATGCATCGCTGTGAGCGCCTTATATAAGGAACTTTGCTAATATTGATGCACAGCGACAAGACCAAGGTCCTCTACAAAGGGCCCCTTGGACGCCGACAAGTCAGTATACTCTATGCATACCATTAGAGCTTGACCGAACTTAGTGCCTAATTGGCTGCCAGTGGATTGTTAACATCGCCAACGGCTTCCGCCTCTCAGCTCAGCCCATCGCTCCAGCCGCCATCACGTTCTCCATCAGCCACCAACACATCACAGCCTCGGCAGGCTCCGCCGTCGCCGTCGCCGACTCCTCAGCTGGGAGAGGCGAGACCAAAGGATTTTTCATTTCTCTTGCAGCCCGAAATCTACCATCCCTTAAACCTACAAAACGTCCCCCCTGCCTTTAGAAACTCTTCTAAACAACCTACCCCGGAGGTGCCGATAGACGAGCTGCTAGCCAAAGGCCATTTCCGAGCGGCAGCTATTGCAGCAGCTCAAGAACTGACGGGCTCAACAATAAATGGCAGCAGCATCGACCCAAAAGATGCTAGTCGGATCTTTAGGCTTCTCTATACCCGGCTTGCTTGTCTAACCTTGATCGACGCGACTTCGCTTGCAGCCCAGGAAGCAAAAGCTCTGGAGGACCTAAACGATGCACGGAGATATATAGACGAAAACACAAACGAGCATCTTGTGCCATGGGAATTGCGCGTGCTACACGTGCGCCTGCAGGCGTTGGGTTTTGGCGACCCTCGTCGAGCCGTCATGAGCTACCATGACCTTGCCAGAGAGGCTAGGGATCAAATCAGAAAAGCATCTCTTTCGCACGATAACTCTGCCAGAGAGCTGTGGAAGTCACGTCTCCATGAGTTGGGTATCAAAGTTGCAGGCGCCCTGATCGAGATGGATGATCTCTCTGGAGCAGCGCACCATCTCAGCAGTTTAAAAGATCGAGGTGATGGTAAGCTCGCGCTGTCAAAAGCGCTGCTTTGGCTGCATCTTGGAGACACAAGGAACGCAAAGTCTTGCGCGAGTCAGTGTACTGGTGATGCGGAAGACGTTGAGAGAATCATTTTGGCCTTGTGTGATATGGCAGATTCGAATTACGAAGCGGCCTTGCAGAAATGGCAAGAATTTGACGGCTCAACAGCGGATGAGATGGTTGGCGTAAACCAAGCCGTGTGTTTAATTTATCTTGGACGGATTCAAGAGGTGAGAGCTCTATTGATACGGAGTGGATTTGGGAAGCAGCCGTACTAATATGCTTTTCAACAGGGCCGAACCATGTTGGAGAAACTGGTCGACTCAGGCTTGTCGTCGCACACGCTACTATTTAATCTCTCGACGACTTACGAATTATGCTCGGAAAGGAACCGGATTCTAAAGGCAAGGCTTACAGAGAAGGTAGCCAACATGGAAGAATCACCATTTGGATGGGAGAAGACGAATGCCGATTTCAAGCTCTGAATACCTAATCAATGCATAACTCTTGATAGCCCGGCTACTCCTGCAATCCCTTGACCTTGTTTAGTGATTACGATAGATCCAATAAAACATATCCAGTAGAATAACTGCAAAGGATTCATAAACGGTTCTTCCATTCCCCCTCAAAAAGGTACCAGATATCGACGCTACCCCACACTGGGGTTTCCCCATATTCCTAGCCGCTGATGCAGCCCGACCCGTGGGCCGTGGAACCTCGGTATATGGAATGTAATACTCCAAGGTAGCATTTCATTAATACCCCAACCTGCATCAACATTCTTCTTAGGCGTTACTTTTTTTTTTAAAGAAAAAAAAAATCCAAAAAAAATTAGAAGAAGTCGTCATTTCACAAACCACCACATAGGCATAAGCATACCCATCCAAATATCAATCCACAATGGCGGACAGAGTCTCACAGGTCGTCGGCCACCTCAATTACCCCAAAGGCCTGCTGGCCAACCAAACCGCCATCATCACCGGCGCAGGCCAAGGCATCGGCGCCGAAACAGCCCGCCTCTTCGCCAATGAAGGCGCAAAAGTCGTCGTCGCAGACATCGATGCCAGTATGTTTCTCATAAACAAACCCCCACAATTAATCCCCATCTATTAAAAGTGTAATCCCCTTCATAGAAAAGAGCGATGGGGTCGCTGAGTCTATTCGCAAAAACGGCGGCCAGGCCATCTCCTTTAGCGGCGACATCATGGACCCTGCTTATATCAAGGCTCTCGTCGCAAAGGCCGCCGAGTTTGGCAATGGCAAAATTCACATTCTGGTGATGGGCGCCGGATACACGTGGGATGGCGTCGTGCACAAGATGACCGACAAGCAGTGGGAGACCATGATCGCCTTGCACTGCACCGCTCCGTTCAACATGGTGCGTGAGGCCGCTCCGTATTTTCGGGTCAAGGACGGCGAGCCACGCAACATCATCACCGTCTCCTCTACGTCTGGCGTGCACGGTAATGCAGGCCAGATCAACTATGCGTTGGCCAAGTCTGGGCTCATCGGCTTCACAAAAACCATTGCCAAGGAATGGGGCCCTGCGTTTGGCGTAAGGGCCAACGCTGTCGCCTTTGGATACATCCAGACTCGTCTCACGGCGGCCAAGGAGGACGGCGGCTTCGTGGTTGGACCAGATGGCGAGAAGATTGCTATCGGTGTCCCAGGGAGAGGCAAAGCAGGGGCTGTTCCCCCTTCGGACATTCCTCTGGGTCGGCCGGGGACTGCGACGGAGGCTGCCAGCTCTATCTTGGCCGTGGCGAGTCCGCTGTTTTCATATGTATCAGGGCAGACCATCATGGTAACAGGAGGCAGGAATATGTAGTCTACACAGGGTAGGAGGAGTGTATTGTGGTATATTCATGCTGTCATGTCGTACATATAGCGTTGATATCTGTAGAGGAACAAAATGGCAATGGTATATTTAATTAATTGAAAGCGGGACTACCATTCTCCGCTATATTAACGCCGGCTCATCCAACTCAGAGCAACTTGTACAATCCATCCTTTATTTCGTCTTTACGCTCGCCACCATTGTTCATGCTCAGACCTTTAGCCACAGGGAAAACACACCCTTGGCGTACTCAACGATCTCATCACCACCGAGCTTGCTCTCTCCGTACACACGATCCACAAAAGAGATGGGCACCTCGGCAACGGTGCATCCCATGGCCTTTGCGCGAACCATCATCTCCATCTGGAAAGTGTATCCCTTGCTCTCTGTGCTTGAAATGACCTTCTCTAGAACGCTCTTCTTGTATAAGCGGAAGCTACCAGTAAGGTCGCTGACGCCCGGTCGCAGCACTGTATCGGCAAACAGATTGGCTCCGCGGCTGACAAACTTGCGCTTCAGATCCCAGCCAAAGACGCCGCCGTTGCCAGCGTAGCGGGTGCCGGTGACGATGTCGTAGTTGCCCTTCTTCTGCAGAGCAACCATCTGGGGGATGAACTTGGGGTGGTGGCTGAAATCGGCGTCCATGATGACAACAAAGTTGCCCGTCACAAACTGCAAGCCGTGGACATAGGCAGTTCCGAGACCCAGCTTGCCGGAGCGAGTCTTGAGGATGACGTGGGGAGCATAGGCCTTGACGAGCTGGTTGGCGACCTCTTGTGTTCCATCGGGAGAGCCGTCGTCGACGATGATGAGTTCCCAATCCAGCTGACTGTAACCGAGGAAGCCTGTTAGCCATCACAAATACTGCCAGTTTGCTGCGTGGGCACAATCCAAAACATGAAGGTTGGGTTACCACCTACTTCTCTGTAAAGGTACGGTTGAGCAGCCACGCCACGATGGGGAGGTTTTTCCTCTCATTGTACGTCGGCAGAATGACCGAGTACTTGTCCTTGGAGCTCTTTGCAGGGGCCATAATGTCTTTGCGCTAGAAACAGAAAATTGGGAAAAGGAAACGCGTAATTGGCGATAAAGGAGCGTGCTGAAGTTGGGTTTTCGCGTCTGCAGCTTTGATAGTTGTCCTTCTGGAAGCTGGCGCTGGCGGGTGGCCGAAAAGTGGCAGTTCAGGGGTCACTGGTTGCGATGACTAAGCAAGGGTAGCTGGCAGAATGGCGACTGCCAGCTGGACAAAAGGCTGCCAACGTCGCCATGATCTTGGGGGATTCAAAAGTTGATGATTCAGTATTTCGGGTTGCAGATCAATGTGTTAAGCTCGTTTTTGCGTGTTGCATCGCCCTTTGATCCAATTTTTTGTGTCTTGTCTCTTCCACGACTGACGATTTGCAGGGTTAGGGTTACGAAACTGCGACGATAGCCGTGTTTGCAAGCTTGTAATCGACTACGGAGAATGATGCCGCAAAGCCAGATGCCAGCTTTATCGTTCGCGAGCAGTAACAAACGAATTGGTTATGATGAGGCCTTAATGATGGGGAGTTCAGCCATTGCTCCGTATTCGATTGCCCAGTTCCGACGTGGGTTCCCCTCTCTGGCTTCGATAAAACACGGAAAAGGGCAATGCAATGCCGCAGTGTCACCAGCTCACCCCATGTTCATTCCAGGCACGCTCTAATAATAAGCCATTTATCCAACCACCAGCCCATTGGCACGCCCAATCTCCTCACCTGTTAAAAGCCGAACAGACGTGCATTGCATCGGTACATCATCGGCAGCCCCGCCCGACTGACGGATGCGCTGCTCACTGGACGAATACGGAGCTGAAAGCTCGAGGTGGCGTCGCCTCCATGGCCAAGGTTGCAGGTTCCCCGCAAGAGTTGCTCATTCAAATCACCGTCCCGATCGCGACAATTCACACAGTCTCGCCGCCGCGGATGCTTGGTCATGCTCACAGTCCGCGGCTCCCTTTGCGCCCACGGCAGCTCAAGCTCAAACACTGTGGAGCTTGTTAATGACGAATCTGCTTGCTCTGTCTGACTGCGCGAAGACAAATCAGCGCTGCTTCCATACCCACAGGCGGCGCCGCCGGCATGGCCTCCTTGCTCCCCCATGGCTTCACAGCCAAGTTCCTTGCCACGGTAAACTGGCGGGCGAGAGACTTCATCTCGGAATAATGTTAGCAGAGTATCGACCATCTGTGGAACCGCGGGACTGACTTCCTGCGGTGAAGCTGGACCTGGAACCTCGTCTCTGCCTCTCCTTCCTTCAATCCTCGTACTTCCCATTGCCCCATCGTCGCTGCTGACATCGACTTTCTGCTCGCAAGCGGCGCGCATCTACTCCATCAGTTTCATCTACTCCTTGCCCGGACATTTATCCAGTCGGCTGCCACTGTGCGCGACAACCTTCTGATCCTTACGTCATCAGATCATTTATCATGTCTGACGGCATCGCTCCAGCTGTTGATAAAGGTACTGGCCCATTTAGTCTGTATGGCTTGGTAATAAGTCAAGCTGCAAGTCGCCTCGTGCAATTCCCAATTCATTTCAATTGATCCTCTTTCATTAAACAATGCTCCTTTCTCGACCATGCTCCTGCCCATCAAAAGATTCACCATTTCCTAGAACCTGTAAACATTCCTGCTGACAGCTCGAGCAACAGTCGGTGCGCCTGTGCCTGCAGCCCCCGAGGCCCAAGCTGGTGCCCCGACCATGGAGACAGCCAAACCAGAAGAGCCTGTGAATCCTCCAGCCTCTCTTGAAACACCCAAAGAGCCTCCCATCATCGCTGAAACTAAAGCACCTGAAGCGGCAGAGCCTACAGAGGAGCCGTCAGAGGAGCCCACAGAGGAGCCGCTCAAGGCTACCGAGGCTTTCAAGCTGGTTCATCAAATCCCACGACCCGTTGAAGTTCAGTCTGTTCCCGAGACGCCCGTCAATCTATCTACTCCAGTGAATGGATCGCCGCGGCCAGAGTTGAAGATCAACATGGAGCCAGAAGAGCCCGAAAAGCCAGAGGAAGACCCTGTGGTGATTACTGGCGTTCAGGAACCGCTGCCTACCCCTACGGCATCCATCCCCAACAGCGATATTGGGCCGGACTCCATTGTCGATAAGCCTGCGACCCCGAACGGTGAATCGAAGACGGTCGAGATGGCAGGTGCTCTTCAAACCGGTAGCGCAGAGGAGAAGCCTGAAGTGTTGGATGCAGCCGTTGGAGAGAAACGCAAGCAACCGGAGGCTCCGGCCGACGTTGCGGCTGCTGACGAAGCAGCAGCTGAGAAAGAAGACTCCGATGAGAGCGAGCCTGCGGATAAAAAGGCCAAGATTGATAATGGCGAAGCGACTACTAACGGCGGAGGTCCAACCCGAGGCAGACCCGGTCGTCCTAAGAAGGACAAGAAGGCTGCTCCGGTGGTGGGGAAGACGGCGCGCAAGACCCGGAGTCAGGGGCCGGTGGAGATTTAAAGTGATGGCTGAAACGACGATTTCAGCGGGTGACATTCCCTTTTTCTCACTTTTTTTTCTCTCTCCCTCTTCTCTCTTATTCTTCTTGGTTCTTTTTTTTCTTTATCGAAGCTTGACGCCTCCAACTTTGGTGAAAATGGATCCAGGCCATGGTGATAAGGCGAAATGGTTCGCTTGATTGACGGGAGTGCTGATTTTCTGGGTCGCCGCTGTATATTGTCCCACACTAAAAACTTTGCCAATGGTACGACTGCTTTGATGTTGGGTATACCTACCTATGTAACTGTCGGCTTCAGTTTTAGTAGTTTTCAAACATAATGGAAAGCTTATGACATGATACGCTAGCAAGTGAGCCAAGTTTGTAGCTGGTATTTGCGATGAGGAATGTAATTGGCACCGAATTTGTGTTATAACGTGCATGCATACTTGAATCAGATACAAAATTACTGCTAATATTGATTAGTCTATATTAATTATGCAAACATCCAAATATCGTCCCATTCGTTTCCTCGACTTCCGAAACATGCGCATCCAGAAGCCATCTCATCTCTTGGCATGACACCCGTTCTCCCTACTCCCTTCCCCCTATTTTACCCTGATCCTCAGGCCAATCCTATCCCCTCACAAGATTCATACACATGAACAGCTTGAACCTCGACTTCGCCTTTGGCATCTCGTCGTTCTTCTCCAGAATATCTCGACACTGGAAGTTCTCCTCAAACACGACCGGCACGGACGATATCCCCACGCAGTCTCCGTGCCAGTGACTCTACACTCGATGTAGTTGCTAACTGCCAGCCGAGCGTCCCACACGCGCAGTGACCTGGATGGGATCTTCATGGTGTAGCACACCCGGGCAAGGAGGTGGGAGACCTTTTGATAGGGAGCACAGCGCTCGGTGTTGCTGGCGTACTGGTGTTTGTAATATTAGTCGTGGGGATATGCGTTGGTGATGTTTGTGGTGGCTCGTTCGATCTCGTCCATGCCCGCGGATGGTGGAGGGCGTCTTGAAGACACTACCTGTGTCCCGGAAAAGGGGAAGGGGGTTAATTGTTTGGGCAGGATGCCGTCATTCTTATAGCTCAATTCGAGGCGTCTGCCGTGAACATGTTGTGTTTATGGCGTTACATAGTCTCTAGCCTCCAGCCTCCATGCTTTGTGGACTAAACCGAGTTCTGGATGCTGATATCTCATACACTAGCATGATATTCTATTGGGTAGTAGGTTGGCATTTACCGTGTGGCCAGCTTATACTTTTGGAGTTTGAGATCATATCTATTGATCTATTGATGTTATATTATTCACTTGGGGAGAATTGTTGAGCGGTTTTAGAGAAGTCACGATAAATGTTACAAGTGGCGTAAAGGTAATGACTAAATCTCTGATATGCATCGAATATTACATATCCCATCGCCTTTTGGAGAAGCCAAAGTATGTACGATATCCCATTTGAAGGTTTGGTGGTAAAAAGAAATGGAGTTGAAACGGCCGTGCTCTAGTTCTGTCTAAGCATCGTCTCTGTCGTCCCTGATCTGCACAATTCAACATTTATATATGCACTATTCAATATAATCTTATTCATCTACTTTGTATTGATCCAGGTTGGATATGCCAACATGCACAAAGACGCTGGTTCGCACATTGTAGTCTGGCGCATGTGGTGAAAGATATTAGTAGTTGTACGAAGTAGTACTACTATCAATTCAGCACCCCCTGTTCTCCCCGGATGAACGGGCAATAGAGCACTCCGTAGTGGAGTGATTGGGCAATGCACGGGCTTCGCAGCACGCTGTGCCGGGATAAGATTCAGGGGAAGAGAAAATGCTGTACCTGGTATCCGTGCCTCCGGGCGATGGAGCACCTCGGATTTGGTACGCGCAATCGCATCACTACCATTTACAGTATCAAGATTCTACCGCTGCTCGTATAGGTTTCCAAACTCAGCCTATTCGGCAGCGGAGGCCTCACTGTTGAGACGATACTCTGCAGGAAGCAAAATCTTGTCTACGGAATATACGGGTGTCCATTGTATAGTACCTAGGTAGCTATGAATCAGATTGCATGCATGTCGCGTGACAGGAGCGCAGCAACTATCTGCCGGCAGCGCAGGAAATAACCATTGCTCCATAAGATGAGTCCTAAATATCTGATATTACTAAGATGCCGAGACGTATAAGCTGTATTACAAGTACTTTGTAGAGCGAAATCGTCAGAGGGCATGCAGGGATTGTAAGCCCCAATTTGAGCTCCAAAACCCGCGACTACAGACCCGGTATGCATAAACCGCACCGATATTACAGAAGCGTATACGAAGCACACCTGAACCTATATTTAACCGCATTGTTGCTTTCCATCTGTTGGACGTGCGCAACAATTGCCGGCTGCTCGGCGAAGATTCATGGCACGGACATGTACTTTTTGCACTAGCAGCATCAATCAATCCATCCACGAGCCCGGGGTAGGCAGGGGATCGTCGCTGTCTTGTGGCGAAGCACAGATCGGCTATAGCCGTGCAACTCCTGGCCCTACCGCCAGACCCGAGAGTTTTGCGTGCTTAGATCGGCATATACCCAGGTGCTGGCGGTAATCGCTTCGTGTATGCGGGTGCTCTTTGCTGTAAGTACATAGTAGTAGTAGTATGCATTTGAAAATTGGAATGAGATGGAAATGGAAAGACAACGCGGCAAAACCAAAGAGCTGCTCGATCGTGATGCTGATGGCGAATATGGGTGGTGACAAGAATGTCGATCACTGATATTCTAGTGGCAAAAATAACAACCCACAGGCATTCAGCATTCATCCCGGCGAGGATCACTGGAAAGTCCTCCACCCCGCTGTAACCGACGATCAATTGCTATTGCTACGTAGTATGTGAAAACGGATGCCGTCAGCATTTCTCAGACGGTGGGAAGCAGAGAGTATTTTTCGTGTGTGAGGCGAGAGTTGAAAATTGAGCTACGGAGTACGAAGCCGCGTGCATGAAAAAAGAAGGAAAAAGAAGAAAAATACGATGTTGTAGATGGGCAGTAGCGCTGTAGGTAGCAGTAGCCTGCATAGGCGCATGCTTGGCGCGAGGATAAAAATACATTTGCGGTTGTTGAGATTCCTTTCATTCTGCCGAGATACGTGAATATGGCTGGCTCAGTCAGCGCCAGCGCGGATGAGAACACGCCGATACGGTAGATACGGTAGATAGATACAAAGTAGAGAATCACTCACTCAACTCGCTCACCTCTGCAGGCGAGGCTGTCACGATTTCTTCTTCCGCCCTCTGTATTACACCCAAGCGTCTAGTGCTTATAGAAGGCCACTTCCCCTGTAGACGCTCGCTAATACGCACTGTATTTTACTCCATACCAAGCCAAGGTCCCCCAAAAGCCAAGCGGCCTCATCGTGTCATGCAGCATGTGAGCCTCGTGCTCTCTCTCGTATTCTGTATCCTCTGCCCACCGCACCGACCCACCGCACTCCTCTACTGGTTCCTGGCATCAAAAAACAGCCACCAACCAGCCAAGAGCCACTCAGGCTCGGCGTGCTAAACCAGCAGCCAGGCGCTAGCGCTGCAGTGGCTTTAAGGGGTCGCAAAAATAGTAGCCGGCCGAGAGCTCTTTGGGCTGCCACCCTGTTTTAGTGGCCACTGAAGCACTGCAAAGCCCACAAGGGGTAATGCGGACAGGGGAGCCGGGCCAATGGGCGCGGCTGGGGCGAGCTCAACATTGTCCACTTGGGCCAAGCGTAAAACGGCGAGGAAAAAAAATTGTCTGCTGAAACAATCGGCTCCATTTATTCTTGTCTGGAGTTGAAGCCACTAAAAGGCTTGGGGCAAAGGGAGAGAGAGTAAAAAGTAAGAAAGAGAGCAACCATCAATGTAAGGGTCAAGAGCCAAGCGTAATGTTGCATCAGATACCTACTAGGTAGTACAGTTACTTGTGCTCCGTACTGTACTACAGCAGGTACATGGTAATAGCGCCTCTTGATAAGAGCCCTTTTGCTAGCAGAGTTACATGCAAGGTACCGAGCGCTGGGCGGCACCAATCACCAGGCGCACACGTACCCTTTTGTGCTAGTCGCTATCGATTGCAGCTGGCATGTGGCCCCCTTTGCTCAAGTCACTCGCACCCACGCGCCTCCATCTCCATCTCCATCCATCTAAACGGTCTGAAGAATCAATTTGATCCAGTATGCACCCATTTAATGGCCACCTAGGCCTAGTCGCCGCCCTGGACCCTCCCTGGCGTGTCTCGCTTCTCCATCCGAGCTTGGGCCCGATGCCATCTGTGATCCTCGACGCAACACTGGCAGCAGACGCGGGCAGACCATCCCCATCCAGGAATCGAGCCCATCCTGGTCAGGTTCCCTCTTTTCCTGCTCACCTGTCCACTCGAATCCCCATCTGATGACCCCCTGGTCGAGCCGAGCTTTTCCTCTTCCTCTTCCTTCTTTTTTTCCTCTTCTTCCAAATGCCCGGCTCATCTGCGATTCTCTAGCAGAGAGCGTCCTTCGTTTTGACTGTATATCGGCGCCTATTGCTTGGGTTCTTGTTTTTTTCCTTGCTACCTTCGTTTCTCCCCTCGTCTCGCTCTCTCCTACACTCGCTGCTCGACTTGGCGACTTGGCAAGGACAGGCATTATCCGAAGCGATATCCCCCTGACATCACGCTGGTGACGCAACCCACGAATTGCGCACTTCAGGCCGGATCTCTTTCTCGACGCGTTCCTCTACCTAAACCCAACCCTCGAGCTCTTGATTGAGCACTGACTTGTCTTCTACCCGCTGCGCGGCGCAACAAGTCACCAACCACTTTTTGTCCCGAGCGCTTCCATTTGCGTGCTAGGAAATCCAACCAGCGTCAAAAGCTGTGCCGTGCTTTTCTTTTGTAAGACGCTACAGATCCTCTGCCCTTGACGGGCACGCAAATCTGCATCATGAACTTCCATGAACCTATTATACAATGGCTCAAGGCGCGTGAAGACGACGACGACGACAATGCTGGAGAAGAGTTGCTGGATCTGCTGAAAGATCCTTTCTCGGGCACGGTTAGTGAATTTCGCTCTGCGGGCAATGATGGGTTACAAGCCCAAGCTTCTTGTTGTCTTTTTTCCGGTCTAACCTTGTAGTCTGCCAGCTTGCGTCGGCGTCCGTTTACTCTGCTCTGGGTATCTCCCTCGGAATCACAGCCGTTGTGGCCCTGATCTTCTCCTTCATCAGACCGTACAACCAGGCTGTGTACGCCCCGAAGCTGAAACATGTTGATGAGAAGCACGCACCGCCCCCCATGGGCAAGAAGCCGTGGTCATGGATCTTGCCCTTGATGCACACGCAGGAAGAACAATTGATTCACCAGATTGGCATGGACGCCACCATCTTCCTGCGCGTCATGCGCATGTGTCGCAACATGTTCTTGATTCTCGCTCTCATTGGCATCGGTATTCTCGTCCCAGTCCATTACACTTTGTCCGTCAAGGATCCAAACGCTCCGATAGACTCGACCAGTTGGATTTTGACCATTACGCCCTTGAATGTATTCGGCAGAGTCTTGTGGGTTCAGGTCGTCATCGCCTGGGTCTTTGACATTATCGTTTGCTTCTTTCTTTGGTGGAACTATCGCAGGATAATGCAGCTTCGTCGCAAATACTTTGAGAGCGAAGACTATCAAAACAGCCTGCATTCGCGGACGCTCATGGTAAGGCTGCCAACGTCCTCTTTTTTTTTTTTTTTCCCTTTCCTTCTTCCTTTGATGCAACAGTAGCTAACAACTTGTGCTTTTTCCTAACCAAATAGCTGTACGACATCCCCAAGCAAGGCTGCTCTGACGAAGGCATCGCGCGCATCATTGATGGCGTCGCCCCCAACTCGTCTTTCGCGCGAACTGCCATTGCCCGAAATGTCAAGGATCTGCCCAATCTCATCGCGCAGCACGATCGAGCTGTGCGGAAGCTGGAAAAAGTGTTGGCAATCTATCTCAAGAACCCCCAGAATCTGCCGCCTCGGCCGACTTGCAAACCCTCCAAGAAGGATCGCTCATACGGCACCTACCCGCGAGGCCAGCGACTGGATGCCATTGAATACTACACCCAGCGCATTCGAGATCTCGAGGTGCAAATCAAAGAGGTCCGAGCTAGTGTCGACAAGCGAAGCTCCATGCCATACGGATTCGCCAGTTACTCAGACGTTGCCGAGGCGCACGAGATTGCCTACATCACTCGCCGAAAGAGGCCCCATGGCACGACGATTCTCCTGGCACCAAAGCCCCTCGACATCATCTGGCAGAACATGCCACTGTCTAGCTCCACTCGCAGCCGCAGGAGGTGGTTCAACGGCTTCTGGATCGTCCTCCTCACCCTCCTTTGGATTGCTCCCAACGCCATGATTGCTATTTTCCTCGTCAACTTGAGCAACCTGGGTAAAATTTGGGAAGGATTCCAACGTTCCCTGGAGTCGGAGACCAAGTTTTGGGGTATCGTCCAAGGTATCGCGTCGCCTGCCATCACGTCGGCCGTATATCTGGCTCTCCCCGTCATCTTCCGCCGGCTGTCCATCAGGGCTGGAGACAAGACCAAGACGGGACGCGAGAGACACGTCATGGCCAAGCTCTACGCCTTTTTCGTTTTCAACAACCTCATCGTCTTCTCTTTCTTCAGCGTCATCTGGACCTTTGTCGCCGCCGTCATCAACGACTCCGAGGACGGCCTCAATGCGTGGGACGCCATTGTCAAGGAGGACATTGCCCTCGGAATCTTCACTGCCTTCTGCAGGAACAGCCCCTTCTGGATTACCTATCTCCTGCAGCGACAACTCGGTGCCGCCATCGATCTTGCTCAAATCTGGCCGCTGATCCGCGCCTTTTTCCTCAAGAGATTTTCCAGCCCTACCCCACGAGAGCTCATTGAGCTGACGGCCCCGCCGGCGTTTGATTACGCCAGTTACTACTGCTATTTCCTGTACTACTCGACCGTCACGCTGTGCTTCGCGGGCATTCAGCCCTTGGTCCTTTTGGCGACGGCGCTGTACTTTGTCATTGACTCGCTGCTGAAGAAGTACCTGATCTTGTACCGCTTCGTCACCAAGACGGAGTCTGGTGGTCTGTTCTGGCGCGTCATCTTCAACCGCTTCATCTTCGGCACCATTCTGTCCAACGGTGTCGTGTTGTTGACATGCTGGGTTCGCGGAGAGGCTTCTCACATTCAATTCTTCACCGTGTGCCCCTTGCCTGTTCTCTTGATCTTCTTCAAGATTTACTGCGGAAGGGCCTTTGACGACCAGATCCGATACTATAAGACGACGGGCACCAAAAAGCGCGGCGGCCCTGCCGATATGCAGAAGGAGAGCCGCCTCCGAAGCGAGAAGCTGGCCAGCCGCTTTGGTCACCCGGCTTTGTACAAGCCGCTCATCACCCCCATGGTGCACCAGAAGGCGCAAAATCTGCTTCCTTCCGTCTATTCCGGGCGGCTGACCGACGGCAGGGAGGGCGGAGCTCCTGGAGATTTGATGAGCGTCAGTGGCTACTCAGACATGTATGCCCTCAACTCCATGCAAGGTGGCAAGCCTGGCAAGGCCGCCGATGGAGTACCTGGATTCGAGTACGTCTCAGATGCACAGATGGACTTTGAGTACTACAAGAACAGGGCAGAATTCACGGAAGAGCACGGTGGCGGCGAGATTTACGGCAAGGAGCTTGAGGGTCACCGGCCCGGAACGCCCGGTTCGATGGATAGCGGCTCTAGGCCGGGAACGCCATCTAACCGCCACGCCACGCCGTTTTCCCCTGGAAATGTCAGGATGCCGCCGCCGCAAGAAACGAGCTACCAATCCTACAGACCCAGCCCCTATGCGGACGACTCAATTGGCCGCAATCGCAGCCCACTCTATGCCCAAAACAACGACAGCACATCAGGCCTTGTTCGCAACGCAGCAGGCCCTGCCATGGTGCCGCCGGCATCATATCGAAACGTGTCTCATGAGCGGTCACACAGCCCCGCCATGGACATGTCCGGCCCCGGCTATCAAGAGGTGCCTCTGAACCGAACCCGGACCCCGGCGACTGGTTCGCCAGCCGTGAATCCCGCGGGTGGACCGCGGGGATACAGCGGCCTTCCCCAACACGAGGATCAGGAGAGCCCAGAGGCTGACCCTATGCAGTACAACTATTTCAGGGGAGGATCTCGGCCGACAAAGCCTCCCGGGCAGGGTTGGTGAGGTCTCCGTAGATCAAAGGGGGAAAAGGAAGAAAAAAGAGTGGACTCGGATGACTGAGGCGGTACAAATATTGTGTTTGGCATGGGGTTCTGCATGGCGTTCAACGGCTTTTAGACTAAGATGACTGATATCACTGAGATGAAAGATTTTGTACTTTTTGATTCAGGGAGATTTTTTCTGTTATACATGGATGGACAAATCCATTGATTATTATTACTTCTGTTCTGTTGGATAGGATATATGAAAGAAAGATATTACGAGACTATATTTTATTATATTGTATATGGTACTACCTATGTTTTGTTGAAGCGTATTAAATTATTATTGACCCTTGTGTGATTCATGTGACTCTTTTATATGTCGTTAAAGAAGTAAAATCCAATCACGGCGTGTGCATGCTGGCGTCGTAGTCCAACTGTAGTGTGGATGTATTAACATGGCCGTTTAAAAAAATCTGAAGGATGAACGCCCTGATATGTTAAAAGTTCAAAATTCAAACGAAAGAACTGCCGGTTTCGTGAAACTTTGCAATGTACGCCTTCAGATCCTGCGCCAAATGGTCCATCAGCTCATCCTCCACCACGGCATCCGGCCAAGATAATCCAAGGGTGAGCTTCGATCCCGCCACGCTCGCCACGTTGATGGACAGTGGGGGACCGGCGGCCATGGCGCCGTTTGTGAAGAGCAGGCGGGTCGCCCGAGGAATGTCGCCCGTGGGATTGTTGAGCACGCCAATGTTGCTAATCTCCCACGAGTCGGAGCGCTTCTTGCCGTCCCTGCCGCGCCAAAAGTCGAACCAGTCGCTAATGTACTTGAGCATGGCCATGATGTCGTCCTTTGGCATGGTGGAGAGCTTGGCGGCGAGCTCGGCCTTGACGTGGCCGGCGTTTTCCCATATCAGGGCGGTGGTGTCGGCTCCAGGGGCGCGCAGGGCGGAGACGGCCTCGGGGGAGAAGTGGTGGGTGCAGGCGGCGACGAGGCAGCGGAGAGAGGACACGTAGTCGGGATTCATGGCCGAAGCGGTGGTGAAGGGACGAAGGCTAATCGGCGTGGCCGCGGCGAAGGCGGGCGCTTCCGTCGGAGATGGGAGGCGGGCGGAGAGAGAAGCCAGGGCGAGGGAGTGGAGGAGCGCCGTGAGGGTGACGGAGTGGCTTCTGCAGGCGGCCAGGAGGGTCGAGAGGGATTCCGGAGAGATGTCGACGGTCTTGACGCGGGTGTTGTAGGGGAGGGAGAGGTCGATGGGGATGGCGCTCCAGATGGGCTGCTTCGGCGCCTTGAGAAAGGATGGGCCGAATTCGTTCCATAGGACGCTCAGCGTGTAGCGGATCGAGAGGGTGAAGTTGACAACATCGTCCTGAGCCTCGGGGATGGAAGAGGGCGGCTCTGGAAAGGAGAGGACATGGGTTGGTTCAGCGGGCAGCTCCTCTTTGCCCTGGAACGCCGGAGTCGAGAGCAGCATCTCGTGGAACTTGCGGCCGCTGGTTCCGTCCATGAGGGCGTGGTGGAATGCGAAGAAGACGTCCTCGTGACCGTTCAATTGCGACAGGACGTCTTCGTTGTCGCTGCTGGGCCTCAAGATGGTGATTCTCCAGGGGGGGCGGACGGCCAATTCTTGATACATCTGGTTATGCTCCCAACCCTGATGCTCGGCGACCTTGGCCTCATACTCCTGAACGGTTTGACAAGGGACGGCAATGACGGAGACGTGGTTGCGTAGATCAATCTGGGGGATATGCGTGAAGTGAGCATTGTTAGTATCATCGCCAGTGATGCCGACGCGGAGCATGGGCTGGTCCTTGACGACGGTGGCCAGAGCTGCGTAGAAGGACGGGCTGACGGTGGTGCCCTGGGGAAGAGAGGACGAGGGATGGAGATAGCGGCATGACACGGTGACGCAGCGGTAGATGCCGAGATGGTGACGAGACGAAGAGAAGTGCTCGCTGGAGTGAGTGGTTTAGCATAGGAGATATTATGAGGCTTTGGGAGAGAGAGGAGAGCTTACTTGTTGCCGAGTTTTCGGAGGATATGGGGGCTTGTAGTAGACCCCATTGTGGTTGATTAATGATTGATTAATGGATTAATTGGATTGTACTCTCGAATGCTGGATATTTTTTTTCTAGGAGCTTGGAGGTAATTGCAGCCTGTCGGTGAGAAAATGGTGCCCAATGGCTTGACGACTTGCGATGAGGGTGGTGATGGTGATGTTCACCAAAAACAACCAAGCGAGAACGAATTGCTGTTTATAAGACGGCAATCATAGGCGATGATGTGCGCAACAACGGTGAGAAAATCATAAAAGATTAAACAGGTTTAAAAAAACAAAAAAAGAGGCCTCCTTTGAAAGCTACAACATCTCAAAAATAGGGCCGCCAGGAGAGCAGAACCGACAGGGCTGGCCGATGAATAATATAGTCGGCCGAATGTATTTCGACTCGGGGATTTTCAGGCACCCGATTGTTTCAAGGGCGCAGCAGCCGAAGGCCGTCCCATTGGCTCCATCGTGTGATGCCTAGTGTCTTTTTTATCTCTGCTCCATAGTTGGGAGATGCTAACAGGCGACGCCCTTTCATGGTTAATCCTCGGCCAGCGCGAAAAACTGCACTCTTCGGAGTTTTGCCGCGTCATGTCGAGACATGTTTTGAATGCTGGTAGGCTAAAAGGAGTGGCATCTTATCCACCGAGTCGAGCTGGGGGCGGCAGACGTTAAGCCTTTAGAGGGCAATGGGTTGAGGTTGGCATCACTTGATTCCTTTGGAGGTTAGAATGGATGTAAGGGATGCATGTAGTAAGAGCAGTAGTAATAATGGATGATGGTCCTCGGAGATGTGGGAGAGAACAATACTAGGGATACGACTAATTCCAAGGATAAAACGGCAATGACATGCATTTTTTGAAAAGAGAATTGTCATCAATCAATCAATGGCTTTAGATTGTTGCCTAGTATTTTAGTGAGGAACCACACAAGCTCATGTAGAGGGCGCCATCTGAATTACTTGATTGATGCAGTACTTTGTAGGGCGCGAGCACAAACACCCATGAAGCAGTTGATTAGCCGAGTATACAGTCTATATCTCCGGAATGATGCAAAATGCAAACAAAAAAAAAAGAGACAATATTGGCGGTTGGTACATTATGAATGGAGAGTAGTTCGCCATGAATATCTTAGGCCCAACACAACAATGCTAAAAAGGGACGATTGTGGTGAGCTGGCGGCGGTTTCATTGGCTGTAGAGGAGCGGGCTTGGAGGAGCACTATTTTGATGGCCCAAGTGTTTTTTTTTTTTTTTTTGAGTTTACGTGAGCTGTATCTGTTCATGATTGAGTGCCTCCTATAACTTACTACTGTCAGCAAGCTTAATTGATCAAGCCGGGCTTCAGCCGACGTTAAGTTATACAAGGCATTTGCTTCCTCATTATATAAAAATCATCAGACAAGCTATTCCTACTAAAATAACTCCTAGCTGCGATTACGGCCTCGTTCCAAGTGGGACAAGGCTGCCCCAGCCAGATAGTTCCTTGACATGTTTTCGTGATGTGGTCCTGACAGCCAACAGGAGAGCTCTCCACCAAACAACCGGTTGAAGTTTGCTAACGTTATACTCCATCGTCGTCTTGAGGTAGTGTTTCAGACTTCATTGGTTCATGCTGTCAACGACACTTATATTCCAAGTCATATCTACAGTACTAATGACTGATTCATCCGGACGCATACCAAACACCGGCCATCCAGTTTACTCTAAAAGCATGAATATTGTGCCTGCATCTATCTGCACTTCCGTTTCCCATTCATATTCCAGTAATCTCCATCGTTGTGCGTAGTCATCGTCTGATGTCGAGCCACACACATCTTCCGTGGCCAGTGCCGTGCCAAACACTCTCAACTTGGGCCTCCTCCCCTGGTCTCTCCTCCCCAACAACCTGACCAAGAGCGCTCTCCTCGACGAGCGAACCCGAAAGACGACGTCGCTCAGTTGGACAAGACCCGAGGCTACACCCATCTTCCGTAGGGTACGGCCTATAGTTTTAGCCAAGTATAGCCGGGGCTGGACGGGTGCTAATCTGTCTGTGACTTGTTGTGGCATCTGCGGCCATTGGAAGCCAGTGGTCCCGGTTGTTTCTTGAATCACCGTGATATAATCTTGCGTCTTCGCCGGGTATTTTCTCATGTTATTGCAAATTTTCTCCCAGATGACAGGACTTGGTCTATTAAAGCAAGTCGTCTCAATCTTTGACTCGTCTGATTCTAGGAGGGAGTGGAGCAGTCTGTCATACTCTTGATGAGCTGATCCCAGTTCGTTTGCCGGAAATAGCTGCTGTATGGCAGTGCGCCACTTTGTCGCCTCGCTAGGTCTAGAAACAATGTCACTAGCTGAGGGTCCAACGCTGACGATACAACCAAGTAGAACCGCAGGAAGACGGAAAACAAGGGGACTGTTCGGATTGTCGATGAGTTGGGCCAAGTCTACTAGGTCCTCGTGCCCTTGTAACAGCTGACTGAGGGGTTCGCTGTGGTTCCCCATGAGGAGACTCTTCACCAGCGCTCCCACCGGGAGAATTTGGGATTTCTCTTTGAAAAGCCCCCCCTTATTCATAAACACCATTGTGTCTTTCCACACTTCGTAGAGAGACTTGCTGTAGTCCATTGGAAACCCTGCAGCGTCCGAAGCAAGCCCCACGAGTCCGTAGACTTTGTCTCTTGGTTCTGAGCATTTCCTTTCTCTGTGCTCCTCGAGTAGTCTCTTGAGGGTGTGCGAGTCGTTGTATTTCTCCCGTTCAGGGTGATGGCATCGTTTGCCTTCTCTGTACCCCACATGTATGACAGCGCCTCGAATTTGGGTTCGATACCGAAGGTGACCTCAGTCAGCGTGCAGACCACAGGGTCGCTCTCGTGTGCAGCCGGCTGTATCTCAACCAGTCGCATTCTGTCCCCATCAAGCTCTCTCCCTCGCTAAGGCAGAGTATTGTCTGTCTTGGGTTCTGAGCTGCTCTCGGGACTTTGGCTCAGATCGATCCTCCGACGTGACTGGTTCGCGCTCATGATTTCTTAACGTAGCGATAAGTTGGACAGGAAATAGTTCTTAAGCATAAAGTGAAAATCTAAAACCTCATAAGGTGAAGCTGACACTTTAAGAGAGCCTGAGGAAGTCATGACCCCGCGTAGTTGGGCCGGCTTGTTGGCCCAGGACTGTTGGTGGGAAACTCGGCCTTGCGCAAGACATTGGGAAACGTAGGCACATCATCCCTCATACGACAAGACACCGCCTAAGGAGTCAAGTAGATAGGTGTTTTATGATTGATGAGTTGTCGGTTTGTTAACTATTCGGGATGTTTGTCAACTTGCAGCACAACAGCCAGAACGTACGTGTTCTAAACTCTCAAGGGCTACGACGAGGTCGCTCAGAAGCACTTCATTGGCACAGGTTGCCAGCAGACCATTGACCACATACTGTTTCAGGGCTGCAAGAGTCCGCTTAATTTAAGAGCTGCCGCCGCTAAGAAGAGGTTAACAATGCCGTCTGTTTGTTCCCTAACATAACGGCCAGGTCATTGGTATTTACTAGAAGAGCGACCTCAAGTGTCTCGCAGAATTACATATTCTGCTTTTGTGTACGAGCGTCAAAATGCCCCCTTTACATCAGGTAACTTCAAAGCGCCTGCATTTCATGTGATGCGCTTGCTATGCCCGAGAGGGCAGTCGGCGCATCGGCTCCATCAAGCTACACCGACTGATTAGACAGAGATACGGAGTACCTGTACTTTGGCCATGTATTCTCTATGAGTACCTACCTAGAGAGTTGTTTGCTACCAGAATAATAAACAAGAATCTCTCTACGAATTCTCGATTATATGCTCTATAGCAAAAGTCCATCCAAGCTGACATGACCGTAGAGCTGGAAGCTGCAGATGCTTTATGGCCCGTGAGAAATCTCGAGTCTACAGACACGGGCCAAGCTCACGGCCCCTCCTGAGGTGCAGTAAAAACAACAGATTATACAACAACTGTGCATGCATCATACCAGCTTGTAGCACTTTATTCATTACCTTGACAATTGATTTCCCATCACCAAACTTATACAGAGAAATATCATCTTCTGGCGTAACAATCTCTCGACAAGACATGCTCTGTACCTGCTCGCACGGGCCATCGACGGCAGCAGCACATGTCCCAAAAAGTCACAGGCCGCAGAAGCCCCCTGTCGACCGCTAGTCCAGGCCAGAACGCGCTCACCTTCAAATCCCCCGTGACAATTTTTTTGCTTCTCCAGAGACCGACACATTGATTCCAAGCAGAAACATAGCTTCGCATAGCTATTGCGACTACAGATACACGCTAATCTTCATCTTTCAACGCCGTGTGCGCCTTCGTCCTCGCCCGAGCGGAAGCTCCCGTGTCGCATCTGCCTCTGCAGAAACGGCCCATGACGCGCCGCTTCTTCGACTGAATCCAAAAGCTTCACCTGCTGCAAAAAGAAACCACATATACCTGCTGCAGTAACCATGCGCCATTCCGCCGCTGCATTCAATCTCGTCGATTCGTCTTTTTTACAGTAATTCATTCAAGCCATAGTTTGCAATGCAGGCCGAGAGCCAGGCAATTGGCGCGCGCCCAAATGGACGTCCGACTTCCTTCCACGTCAACCACGACGGCCGGAAGCCCTTGTTCGCCAGCGCCTCCCGACCAGACGACAATAGCGAAAACGGGCTGCATCTCTACACCGCGAGGACGCCGGGCTTTGGCCGAATAGGGGCGTCTGGGGGCTTGGGCGGGCTCGACTCCAACAACGCGGCGTCGCTGCGAAAGGCGAGGCCAGCTTCGGAGAGCTTCGTCTCGAGCAATGCCAATGCCAGCATCGTCTCTTCTGGAGGCACGCGCATTCCCCGGCTCAACAGCACCCGCCGGAAACCCATCTCCCTGCGTGAGGCGATGGAGCTGGCAGAGGGCGAGGAAGAGGCCGCAAAGCTGATGCTGGAGGCGGGCTTGGACCATCCTGTCGCCGTCGACGGCTCGCCCAGCCCAGCCCCGAGACCTTGGAGGACGAGAACAGCTTCCGAAGTGTCAGAACTGCGGAGGGCGTTCGGGGAGGATCATCTGGACACCAAGGCACGGAGCAGGATCCCATCAGCACGCAACTCCAACGTCAGCGCAACGCTCGTGGGAGGCAGGGAAGCTGCGGTGGGAGTATCGCCGGCCAGGGCCTCGGTTCCGGCCGCCAACACAGGAGCTACCCGACTAAATGGCGTCGACAGCCTCTCACGGCAGCGATCGAGCGAGTTTGCCAGCCCTGCCATCCGCAATGCGCTGCGAGCAAACAGGGACGCCACCTCGACCAACGGCTCTAATGGGCTTCCCGCTCTAGTCCCTGGAATCGAAGACATCCCCCTCGACTCTGTCGAGCCCGCCCTCTCCGCGGCAACTCTCGTCCAGCGATCTTCTCCAGACAAGAGCTTCGCCTGGCAGGTGGATGAGGATTTCACTGCCGGCGAACTGCAGATATCTGACAGTCCTCGAGTTAGGGTCGGGACGCGGCCATTTGCAAGCCGGCTGGGGTACCACGAGGGCGAGAAGCTGGACTTTGACACCCTGCCTCGAATCTCCAACCCGGGCTCCCGCAACACAAAACTGGACGAAATCAGGTCACTCGAACTCCGGGCAAACGGCAGTCAGATACCATTGGCAAGCCCGGCTAGACCCAGGCAATCGAATACAAAGCTAGACGACATACGTACAAGGGAAGGGCAAGTAGAGCGTCAGATTCCGCTCGCTAGCCGACATCTGGACACATTAAGAAACACAAAGCTAGACGAAATCCGGCAGCGGGAAGCTGACGGTGTATCGAGACGGGCCTTTGCGGCAGCCCGCCTCCAGGAAATCAAGGAGCAAAACTCCATGGCACGCCCCCGATCGCCCGATAACGAGCCTAGGCCTCGCCCAACCTTTGGGCTGGCGCGGCGAAGGCTGGCCAAACCCGAGCCTGCTGACGAGGCGAAAAAGGAGGAATTGCCTCCCAGGACAGCGTTGGGTGGCGGTGGGGTTGGCAAGCAGATACCAGATACGCCCGTGACGATCTTTAAACGGAATCCCAGGAGTACAGAGGAGGAGGAGGATGCAGCAGCATCGTCATCTCAAGAGTCGGAGAAGAAGCTAGACGACGACGATCAGCAGAAAAAGAACAGCTCGGTAAAACCCAAGCTATTCGAAAGGCGATTTGACGATCGAGAGCTGTTGCGACGGCTGGCAAGGGCCGCCAGCTCCAGCCCGACAGTTGAGGATGGGTCCAGAACAAAACAGCTGCCCACTCCACCGCCAGGCGATGAGGAAAACAAACAATCCACCGCCAAAACAATCACAGACAGGATCGCGTCGCGCCTGTTTTCAAGGCGCACTTCTACCGAGGCCAAGCCCGCGACTGACGGCAACACTAAGGATTCCGAAAAGTCGAAGCCTACAGTAGGATTCACTGGCTTGCAGCGCACGCGATCGGTTGAATCAACTAAGAGCAAGCGGTCCAGCATGCAGTCAGAACCAGACCCAACGGATAGGATAGAGGCGGAGATGAAGTTGTTTGCGCCTTCGGACAACCACTCTGAACGAGGCTCTCTACGCGCGCCGTCTCCGCCTCCCGATGATTCAGACGAAGGCGATGATGGTGCAAAGAAGGAATCGGTACCAGAGGCCACGCCGAAGCCTCTGAAGCCAGATCCTCTTACCATGCCGACTCCAAAGGTGACGGGCGCCTACGTCGACACACCAGTTACAATGAAGACCGAAAAGGTGGTGCTGAAGTTTGAGGAAGAGGACCCAAAGCCGCAGGCAGAGGTCAAAACATCCACGGAGCGGCTCATGCCGCTCTTTCGAGATCGGAAACCGAGCTTCTCCTCGTGGAGGAACAAGGATCATGATACAGCTTCCGATCCTGGCACAACCGACGAAGGCGAGATGAGCGCCTCGGTACTGGCAGCTGCAAAGAAGCCACGGGCAAAGTCTCTGCCTCGACGCAGGCCGCCCTTGAAGAACTCGGCCAAGCCTCCATCTGTCAAGGATGATCTGATGGAGCTGCGCCGCGAATACAACATTGACGACTCGACTTTTGATGATTTGGACGAGATTCTCTCTGGCAAAAAGGCAATAAAGCCTCTCGGCCTGGAGAGCGGCAGCATTGCTCGATCAACAGCCGTGGACCTTGGTTTGGACCTCGATTCAGACTCGGACCCCGTCGATTTGATTAAGAGCGAGAGCAAGAAGGACGCCGGCGAACTGTCGAATTCCGACGGCGAGATTGCTGCCTACGAGAGAATGAACAAGACGCTTCAAACGGGTCTCTTGAGGATTCGCTCAGCAAAACAGGGCATCGAGCGCATCGAAGATCGGTTCTCCCGCGCTCAGCCGCTCTCTCAAGGAAAGAAGACGGCCGCCATGGCCAAGGCCCCTGAAGGCCACGAACACCATAACCATCACAGTCCCAAGGCCGGGTGTCCGTACTGCACATCGCCCGCGGGCTCTTCGACTGCCGTCACATACCTTCACCTCGCGCTGCCACGACTGTTCCATCGAAATCCTACGTTCCGCCTTACTTGGCTTGGCCTGCTCGTCTTGATCCTCTCCACCTGGTATGCTGCCGAATCCGCCATGTGCTCCATGTACTGCCGCCCAACAACCTGTCCCGCTTCCAAATCGCCATGCGTCTGGTCCTTTGACGACCCGACGGACTTTGGAACCGCTTTACCGATCAAGCTGGATCAGTGGATCACTGGCGGCCAAGGGCGCCAGGTGGCATCGTATGCGTATGAGGAGGCCTACGACTGGGTCGCCGATATGCAAGATTTGGCTCTAGGACGCGACATCACACAAGTGGACATGGAAACGCTTTCTCCCGAGCAGAAGCGTCGGCATAGACGCCGCCTGCGGAAGAAGGGCCATGCGGGATCTGCGAGAGAGCCACTGCCGGAAGACAAGGCAAAGTGGGATGAGTGGCGTGCGGCACGACTGGCGAAGCAGCGGGCAGAGGAGGTGAGAGAGAAGGGGTACGTGGTGAATGACGAAGCGAAGCCGAAGCCAAAGGCAAAGGCTGAGCCGGAGGATGCGAGTGGATGGGTCAAGGTCAAACGGGGCTGGGGGAGATGAGATGTAGACTTTGAAGCGGCTTTTTTTTTTCAATGGTTTTTAATCAAATTTTTACTAATGAGATAATGATGAGGAGAAGGAATCAAAAAAATGGAGTATGGAGCAACATATAATAATGACCCGAATTAATTGGAGAGGACGTGTGTTGTTTAGGCTAGCATTGGTGGCTGATTGGCATTGAATATGTGTGTAATGAAGGCGATATAATGCTTTGACATGTTTAGTTTCATCGTACACTGTGTCTTGTGTTTTGAGACGACGGATATAAATGGATTCACATGATTGTCTTTTTATCTTTATAGGCTTCTAAACACCCGCCATGTACAACCCGATTCTTGAAACGCCAAACACCCTTTTTATCCACAGCAATGGTATACAACAAAGACAAAAAAGACGCTCCCCATTTCTCACCACTAATTGTCTATGCCACCCCATTCGTCATCGTCTTCATCACCTTCTGCTCCCTCCATCTCGTCATCTTCGTCGTCATCCTTCTTCTCCGCCCAGGGTAATCGCTCGTCGTCGTAGCTGTCGTTGGCGCGCTGTCGGAGGGACTTGACGGGACACCTCTTGAGGGTGTCGACCAAGGCTCCGACGGCCTGCACAAAGGCCTTTGCATGCTCGTTTTCCTGCGCGGCGGCAATGGCGCCCTCGCGCTCCAGTTCGTCCACCCACACGTCTAGCACGTGCAGCCTCAGACCCAGCGCAACTTTCTCCTCATCCTCGGCGTCGAAGCACCACCGCGCAAAGACGGTGAGGACTTGCGCCGTCAGGTCGCCCTGGTAATTCTGCTCTTTGACGAGCCGCACGTGCGCCGCAAACACTCTTCTGACAAGGAGCAGGAACTTGTCTAGCCGGAGAGCCTCGATGTGCGGCCACTGGGTGCCGAGGACGGACCAGAAGGCGGCCAGCCAGGGCTCGACGCAGGCGGGCTGCAGGTCGGAGAGCAGATTGGCGAGGTCTGCCGCGAGAGCCTGCTGGGGACGAGGGCGGTCGGTCATCCAGAGGGCGTAGTAGAGGCCTGTCCAGAGCTTGCGAGCGTCGAGGAGGGTGATGGAGCGGCGGGAGGAGAGGAAGGCTTGGAGGGAGGAGAGGGACTCTGTGCGGAGTTTGCGGTCTGTTTTTACGAGGCGATTGTTAGTATTTGAGGCTATTATATGTATTTGGGGAGAGAGGAGGACGAACCGCTTGAGGCGAGATTCCTAATAAAAGGCATCTGCTGCGCTTCTTGCGCAGAGACGGCGGCAGAGGCAGCCATTTGTGCTGGAGTTGTGTGTGACAAAGGATGAAAACTCTGCGGCTTGTCTAATGCTATAAATGCCCCAATTTAGCAGCGGGAAAGCGCTAGAGGAGAAAATGAGAAGAAAGGTGAAGCGCGTAGAGACGTGATGTAGAGGAATCTTTTCGAGGATGGTTAAATTTTGCCCCACGAGCTGCGCTTTGGAAAAAATCGAGGTGAAGCTTTCGGTGAGCGGTCAAGGTGGAAAAGAGAGCCCCACTTGGAGAGTGTCTTGACCGAGATTTTGGGTACGGTGGGACTTGTACTTTTTGTTTTCAGATGAAGGCAGGATCGATGGAGGATTAACGGAGTTATTGCCTTCAAGGTTGTTTGTATTGCTATTGCCTCGTATAAAGCATTTTATGTAACCCGTAATGCCTTACTCTACTCCAAGTCACCGATACATACTCATTCACATCAGGCAAAAGTAGCAGTACATGCCCTCATCCAGGCAGCCTTCCCACCTGCCCCGCGGCCCTTCGTACCTAAACTTGCAGCAGCAACCAGCGGCACCCCACACCCGTCATACAGTCAGAGTCACAGGTACGCACGAGTAGGAGCGAGCTTCTCTTCATTCTGCAACCAATTTTTCCCCCCAAAACATAAAACCCGCCATATCACAACCCCCTTGTCCTTCCTTTCTTCTTTTCTCCCTCATTCTTCTTGCCGTCTTGCCATCGCCCGCTTTCTGTTAAGGAGACTTCGAATAGCATAGCCGCCAGGGATTCCATCGATCCGCCCTATCTAATCTGCTGCGTCACGACGTCACGTTGCCTTGGCATCATCGTCGAGCGATACGATCCAAGATATATAAGGGGCTTCTTTGGGGGAGCCTGCATACCACAACTCCCTCTCGACGGGATAGGAGTGATACAAGCCCTTTTCTAGCTTGGTCTCGAGAGAATCAGAGGACCGTAGCAGACTCTTGACTTTCTTGTACAACCTCCAAAAAAACAACCACCACAATGTCAACCAAACGCATCACAAAGGTCCGTTTCCCCCCCTCCTTCTAACCCCCTCGTAGCGTCATCATACCATCGATCTAACACTTCTTCCCTCCAGGAATTCGCCGAAGTCTCCCAGACGCCCCCCGAGGGCTTCATCATCTCCCTCC